>JASDQU010202211.1:7219-19021 GCA_032191745.1 Picea mariana | reverse complement strand
GATTTAAGTAACTAAAATTATAAAATTTTATTGTTTACAAAATAAAATATATTTACAAGAGAAAACGATGGGTAGTTACTTTCCCAATTATATAATATATAAAATCTATATATTAGTAAATTTAATTCATGTTAATAATGAGTTACACAATGCATTCATATTCATGTGTGCACATAATTGGTAATGATCTATCATTATTATTTACAATTTCACATATGGATATGGATCAATTGTAGTAATGGACTTAAAAATTGTGCAAGATAAAGAATATCAAAATGTAAATATATAAAATTTAAATGGTTTTATATGGTTAAAAATATGTGTTATTTCATTGGAAGATGTAAGTTCAAATTTTAAAATAGTGGGTATGAATTATCATAGAATTAGATTAAATTATTGGGTATGAATTATCCTTAAATTAGAAATGAATTCCGGTGAGAAAGATGCTAGTAATTAGAAATGGGGGCCTTAATTACTTTCCATCATGGATGGCGCCTTTGAGTCTCTCAGGTGGCGAAAATAGCCATAACCTAAGCTGAGATGGTGTCTTTCTTTCATAACCATATGAGGCTCAAAAAATCCTTCCTGGCTCTTTTCTAGGTCCGTTTTCTATCTATTTTTCAGTCTTTGAGTAGCTAATAATTCTATTGAGGTTGAACAACCATTATTATGAGTTCACATATGGATTTACATTTATTTTATTGTAAAAAATTAATAATTTTGGGTTGGAACTAGAATTTGTCACCATATTTCAATCAAATTTTCATCAAAAGGGTGTAAAAAAAGGATCCATCTTGGGAATTCCTATGCCATTTTATCTAGGTGGGGCTTGATATGAGTTATCCACAACACTTTTGTCACCATATTTCAATCACAATTTCATCAAAAGGGTGTAAAAAAGGATCCATTTTGGGAATTCCTATGCCATTCTATGGAGGTGGGGTTCCATATGAGTTATCCACAACACTTTTTCAATAAACTCAATTGATTTATGGTAGAACACTTCTGTCACCATATTTCAATTACAATTCCATGAAAAGGGTGTAAAAAAAGATCATTTTGGAAATTCTTAGGTCATTCTATCAAGGTGGGGCTTCATATGAGTTATCCACAATACTTTTTCAATAAACTCTAACCTGCTTTATGGTAGAACACTTATGTCACCATATTTCAATCACAATTCCATCAAAAGGGTGTAAAAAAGGGATGCATTTTGGGAATTCCTATGCCATTCTATCGAGGTGGGGTTTCATATAAGTTATCCACAACACTTTTTCATTAAACTCTAACTTGATTTATGGTAGATCCCGTGTATTTTTTTAAGCCAGTGATCAATTCAGAAAACCCCAAAACCCTTGGATCATTTTAAAGTTGTAAAAATTGAAGTTTAAGGTTTGAATCATAAATTTGTCATCAATTTCAATCACAATTCCACAAAATCCTCATGGAAAAAGGGTGCATTTTCAATACTTTTGATCTCATGTTATTAAGGTGGAGCTTTTTTTTTTTTTTTTTTTAAAGTAAAAGTGGGACCTTCATATTAAAGCTTCAATCAAAAAGAGAATACATGGCAGGTAGGCGCCAGGTGTCCTGCCTGTGAAGGAAACCAGGACACTTGGCTATCACACTATAACAAAACCAAAAAACCATAGAGCCACCCTACCCGTAGGAAACCAGGGGGATAGTCTTAACTAACAGTAGCTTAATAATAGAGTTTCTGAGGTTATCCCTACTAACATCTAGAGGACTACTGTCCTGAGAAAATACTACAGCAGACAGAAAGAAAAACATATAAACTCTAAGACCTTTTATCCGGTGCTCGGCTTGTCGTCCTGCGCTTATGCTGCCCGAACGGGAATGGCGAATGGCTGTGCACAGGTAGGACATATTCACTTGGGCAAATCTTGAGAGTAAGCTGCATACAGCATGTCCAGTCGCTGGCTTGCGCAGACCGCTCGGAAGATTTGATCTTCGGCTAGGCTTTTGAGCTCAAAGATAAGCTGCAAGTGCTCCGGGAGAAAAGGTGGTGGCGAGGTCGGTCGCTTCTGCTTGTCCCTAGTTCCTTGCCCTTCTGCATCATGTGTTGTATTGTCATCCATCAGCTGCTCCTCTTCTATGATGCAGTGTGTTGGGCTCTAGTCCGAGGAGGCTTTTGCGCAAGAGTCGGAAGAGGTTCTGCCGGGAGGAGAAATGCTAGGGCGAAAGACACGGGCGTGGGGGTCCCAATCATCCAGGAAGGTGACCATTTTCGTATTCGAAAAATCCATTGGGAGCTGGATACTCGAATCTTCTTCTACGATTGTGCGAGGAGGTGAATTGGCTTCCTGAATTGCCTGATGCCGACGCCTTCTGACCAGGGTCACTGCACTCTGAAAATCCCTGTGTCTTTTTCGTCTGGAGGCGGCTGCATACTAGCCAGCCCCTCTGCGTGGTCGCCCCCTCAAACGCGTCATAGCTGAAACGGAGATGAGAGCCAAGTCGCCTCTCTGCGCAGGAAACTGATCGAGTATAATGGAGATCTCGAGAAGGTTGATGAGCCTATAAACCATAATAATCGCCATTAAAGCCCCGAGCTTAATGCTCTGGCTGGTCGGACCGATGGCACTCGTGCGGAAAATCTTCATGTTACGGAGATGGAGGGGGCTGACGCGCACAATGAATCGCGGAGTGTGTGGGGAGGATGGTTAATAAAGGCCCCCCGCCTCCCCTCGCCACCTCCCCTTGCCACCTCGGCTCACCGTCCTGGACGCCTGTCACCCCATCCGGGGTGTTAAGGTGGAGCTTTATATGCATTATCTAAATTGTAATTCTTTTATAAACTCATTTTTCCAATAAATAATTTATTATTCATTTAGTATATTTTCAAATATTTTGAAGTCATAAATGAATTTGATGACTCCCAAAACCAAAAATCTAAATAATAATAATAATAATAATAATAATATGCATTTTAGATTAATTTTATCTCATAATATCAACATAGAGCTTGATATTTATGTGCTTGTTACACGAGATGCAATTTTTTATACATATTATATCATCTATGAAAAACATTTTTACCACTCAAATAATAAAACATAATATTTTTTTTTGCCAAAACTATAATATATCATTAAAACATAATATTTTTGGGCCAAAACTATTTCGATCATAGCTTCACCAAAAGGGTGTAAAAAAAATGATGTTATTTGTTAAATTGTATCTCACACGCTTGAGGTTGAACTTTATATGCATAAATGAGATTTTTTGAAGAAATAATTTGTGATTTTTTTAGAAATAATTTGTGATTGAACTAGTACATTTTCAAATTTTTGAGATCATAAATTATTTTGAAACCCTAAAACTATAAACAAATTTGGGGATAAAAGTACATCTCCATTCAAATTTATATACAATTTTCACTAAGAGAAAAAAAAAAGCATCTTTTGAATCATTTTTATCTCACACTATTACGGTGGAAATTGATATGCATTATCTCAAACACTCTTTTTTTACAAACTTTCTTCCAATAAACAATTTTTTATTGATCCACCGCATTTTCAAATTCTTCAAGATTAAGGATCGATTCAATGAGCCCCACGCCCTTGGAGAACTCTAAAACTATAAATAATAATATTTGTTGGCTACAATTATAATCTCTAGCCATATTTCCATTACAAATATTCCATTGAAAGGTCATTAAAAAAATACCAATTAAATAAAATGCATGCATGTTAAAACGCTCATGTAACTAACAACACTATTTAAAAACATGATTGCAGTCTAATAAACATGCTTACAACATCCCATAATTGATAAAACTTAGAAATACACACACAATAAAAAAAATTCCACAATTAAATGCATTATGTGTGAAGGATTTAAAATGCATATCGTAGCATTATTAATGCAGTTTAATTAAAATTTACACAACAATATATGTATATCACTACTCAAAACTTAGAAAATACATGCAATGAATAAAACCCATAAATAAAAACAATGTAACAGAGATAAACACTTATCCTTTTACTCAAATGCGCAATTGATTGCAAGGGACGAATGTTCAACCCAATGGTAGATTTGTTGCTTCAATATTGGTAGAAAATCACTCCCGAGCTGGGGCTACGAATCCACATGAAAAATGTGTCTCCTTTTTTCCACTCACAATCCAATACAACCCATAGCAAGTTAATTTTCCTTCACCTATCCCAATCCACCAATGCTCTTCCCCTCAACCTGCACAACCCAAGGAATGGGATCTCTCTTCACTAGACATAGTTCCTCAGGCTTTCCCACTTCCCTCCAGGGCTCCAACACAAGTTGGCTAGGAATCTCTCTTTTCAGGGACTCCATAGATGTTAGCTACAACAGGAAGAGCTCATAGCAACAAGCTTACTTGTTGTTGGGAAATTATCTCACACAAAATCTCAATCTACAGACCTAACAACCTGCTTCTTTATGAATTTGCACTTCCAACCAACTACCACACATTCCCATTATGGTTTCCTTCAAGATCCAACACTTTGCACTCCCTTGTTATGACAAAAAATGCATGTAAAATAATCTCCTACCATACCCATTCAAATTTCCCTTTTGACTATGCATATTCACTCTCGCATTCTCTAATGTTGATTGTACTCAACTCTCATGCTCTCAGAAGTATGGGATGTGAATTTTCACACCAACCCTCTTACATGTGTTTAATGATTAGCTTTGGGAACACTCAAAAGGAAAAATAGAAGGTTATACACAATAATAATTTAAGGAAGGTGGGTTGGGATTAATACACATGAATATTTCCCTCTTGGACCCTCTCTTAGAACTTCCCTTGTCTTGTGGAAAGTTATTCCCCAATACTCCATATGTGTCCATCTTTAGTTGGCATTACATTTATTTTATTATTTTCAATATACAATATTCACATATTATATAGTCAGGCCCGCAGCCATACATCATATGTACATTACATATTGCTAAATAGGAAATTAAAAATGGGAATGTTATATTATCTAAAATGCACTTTTAAAAAAAAAAACCTTACTTTTCTAGCACATTATTTGTGGTTGATTTAGTGTATTTTTTTGAGCCCCTAAACTTAAACTTATACATTAGATCCTAAAAGCATCATGATACTCTAAAACTATTCACAAATATATACTTTGGGCTGGAACCATAATATTTCACTACACAATTCCATCAAAAGGGCGTTGGATAATTTTTATTTATTTTGTCTTACACTATAGTGTGAAGATTTATATGTGTTATCCAAAATGTACTTTTCCAACAACTCTCACATTTTTGGAAAATATTTTTTTTAATGAAATGATTCATACTTTTATTAATATACAAAATAACTTACATGAATTTTACAAAAATGGAGCCATGAATACAACCAACACAAGCTATATTTAAAAGGAAAAAGACTTTTCCAATCAAACTAAGCTAAGTAGGGTCACCAAAACATAAATTGTCATAAAGTAAAATTATGCCTAAGGAAAAATTCTACAAACACATAATAAATAGGCCACACATCCAAAGTGAGAAAATAAAGAAATAAGTTATAGGAATCAAACTCGTACCAAGAGGATGGTCTTTTTCTTTAGGGAGAGGCCAACATCCTTCAACTGTAGCCTCAAGATCAACCACTATGTGCTCCCATCCATCATTTTGTTGGGTATGTGTTACATTCTTTGCATGACCAAACCTAGTGCTTGTGTTGTATTGGGTGCATGGGGGGGAATGATACCCCCCGCCATGTCCAAGGGGTTGCAAGGAGGCAGGGTCCCTGAAAAAAATAGTTTTTGCATATATTTTTAGCAATTTTTCAGCACATGGTTTCCATCGATGGTTTTCTAATTTCGGTTAAGGAATTAGGGTTGTTGACTAATCCAAGTCAATGGATTAGAGGTTTTAGATGTCATAGGATCTTATATATATTGTATTGTAAACAATGAATATGGATGATGAATAAAATCATTAGAGATGTGGCTCTAAACATGTTGTTGGTTTTCCTGGTAAAATCTTTGTGTAATGTGTGTGTGCCATTATATATTTTTTGTTTTTATTAAGAATATATCTGCAGTAATTAATTTTACAAGGTTAAAATATATAGTTCATATCAGAGCAGTTATTGACTTCAGGGGGGCGCCTTTGTGGTCAGGGGTTTGGCTTGGGTCTGTGATAAACCTTGTTACAGTGGGATTTATGTGATATCAATCCTTCAGGTGAAAAGAAATGGCGAGCAATTCAAATATATAGATTGAGAAATTCAATGGGAAAAGTTTTGATTTGTGGAAACTCAAGATGGAAGATCTGTTGGTGGAAAAATATTAATGGATTATTGTGGATCCAGGTACTGCACCTACAGGAATTTCAATAAAAGACTGGGAAAAGTTGGATCGAAAGGCAAAGAGCACAATCTGGTTGTGTCTCGGATTCAGTATTATTGAATGTATCAGGGGAAGATACACATAAGTCATTATGGAATAAGTTAGGGGATTTGTATCAGTTTAAGTCCCTGGTTAACAAATTGTTCCTGCGAAAGAAGTTATACAACATGAGGATGAATGATGGAAACTTGGTGACAGATCATATTAACACCTTCAATATTGTGGTAAGTTCGTTATTATCTATTGATATTAAGATTTTTGATGAAGATAAGTCTATCAATTTATTCTAGTCTTTACTAGACTCATGGGATAGTTTGGTTGTGGCCATAGGTATTAATTCAACTACTTAAGTTTTGATGATTTTCTCCCATCCTTGTTGTCAGAGAAGATGAGGTAGAAAACATGGAAAGCTAGAGCACATATGCCTTATTTTCAAGAGGACACTCTTGGGAAAGAAAAAGATCTAAGTCCTCAAGTGGGAGATATAAATCGCCTAGAAAATTTGTAAAGGTATGATGGTATGTGGAGAAAAAAGGGCATTACAAGAAACAATGTAGATCCAAAAGTGTTGAGAAAGGGAAGGGAACTGATGATTCTCCTTCTACTGAAGAAAAAACCTATGCAGAAGGAGGGGATGTGTACTTGGCTTCTTCAAGCACACATGAATATCATGAGGCATGGTTGGTTGACTCAAGTGCATCATTTCATATGACTCCCCATAGGGAGTGGTTCTACGAATATGAAAGGTATGATGGAGGTGACTTTTTTATAGGAGATGACTCAACAACCAAAAGTGTAGGACGAGGAAAAGTCAAGTTGAAGCTCATGAATCGAAGGATTTGAAAACTCCCTAGTGTTCTGCACATCCCAAGATTGGCTAGAAATTTTATTTTTGTAAGAAAAATGGACGATGTAGGGGTAAAAAAAGTGTTTCAAAAGGGAATATGTAGGATGGTTCGAGAAGAAATGGTGTTGTTGAAGGGATTTCGGTTTGGAAATCTGTATAAGCTGGAGGGAAGCATTATTAATGATGTGTGCAATAGTTCCATTGTTCCTAAGATTGGATCTAAAGAAAAAAAACTAGTATAGTCTATGAAGAAAAGACTATGTTATGGCATCAAACACTGGGGCATGTCCAAGAGAAGGACCTTTGAGTACTACATAGTAAAGGTATGGTTGAAGGTATGGCCAATTTCTCTCTAGATTTTGATTTCTGTGAACATTTTTATACGGGAAGTAGAATTGTCTAAGATTCTCTGAAGAAACTTTGAGAGTAGAGGGGATTTTGCAATTGGTGCACTGTGATGTGTTTGGACCTATGTTAGTTCCATCACTGGGAAAATTTGTGTACTATGTCTCATTTGTAGATGAATTTTCTAGGAATACATGGATGTGTTTCCTAAAGAAGAAATCTGAAGTCTTTGACAAATTCAGAGAGTTTAAGGCTTTTGTGGAGAATCAAACAGAGAAGAGAATTAAGGTGTTGAGGACGGATAATGGTAGATAATTCTATGGAAAATAATTTGAATAATTGTGTAAGAAGTGTTGTATAGAAAGGAAGAATACTACTCCATACACACCTTAGCATAATGGAGTTTCTGAAAGGATGAACAAGACATTAATGGAAAAATCAAGGAGCATGCTTAGTGGTGTCGATTTAGGATAGGAATTTTGGGCAGAGGCAATGGGTACTGCACGTTACCTCGGAAATTGATCACCATCATATATGTTGGATGGAAAGACTCCACATGAGGTATGGGTTGGTAAGAAGCCCTCTCTCACACATCTCAAGGTATTTGGTTGTTATGCCTATGTTCATGTTCCAAAGGAAAACAGGAGTAAGCTAGATAAAAAGGTTGAAAAGTGTATCTTTATTGGGTATAAAGATGTTCTGAAAGGTTATAAGCTTTGGAACCTAGAAACTAAGAAGGTAGCATATAGTCAAGATGTGGTATTTAGAGAAATCAAATATTTTGTCAAACAGGAAGTCCTACCAAGGGAGGAAGAACCAGAGAAAATAGAGTTTTAATTGAAGGATAATGATTCAGACTCTACGAAAGAATAGGAATCAGAAGAAGAAGAGTTGCATACTCTAGTATTGAGGATATTGGTTTGGGAAAAAAGACAACCGGAAAGGTATACTCTGCATTATTTCCATTCAAAATTTTATTTGTGTATTACTAATGATGATCCTAGAACTGTTAGGGAGGCAATGGATTCAGAGGATGGAAAAATATGGAAAAAGGCCATGGTGGAAGAAACAGTAGCCTTGGACAAGAATGAGGCTTGGGATCTAGTGGAGTTATCAACTAGAAGAAATCTCATTGAAAACATGGAGAAATACAAAGATCGGTTAGTAGAAAAAGGTTATTCCCAGGTAGAGGGAATTGACTTCGGTGAAATATTTTCTCATGTTGCCAAGTTAACTTCTATTATATTTATTTTATGTGTTGTTGTTTCTTTTGATTTTGAAGTAGAACATACGGATGTGAATACACCATTTCTACATGGGGATCTGAAAGAAGAAATATACATGAAGGAACCAGAAGGCTTTGTAGTGAAGGGAAAGAAGGAGTTGGTATGCAGGATGAAAAAGTCCCTATATGGGTTAAAACAATCACCAAGGATGTGGTATCAAAATTTTGACACTTGTATGTTGGGACTTGGCTTCACAAGGAGAAAAGCTAATCACTACATGTATTTCAAATTAATAGGTGATATTCTTTTTATTTAGTTTTGTACATGTGGATGATATGTTGTTGATAGGAAACGACAAGAAGATTATCCAATATGTGAAAACTCAGTTGTCTTCTAAATTTGACATGAAAGATCTTGGTGCTGCAAATTTCATTTGGGGATGGAAATTCAAAGAGATCAGGAAAACATGAAACTTTGGTTACATCAGAGGAAATATGTCAAGGCAATATTGCAGAGGTTTAATATGAAGGATGTAAATTGGTCAGGGTTCTTATTCCAATAGGTGTAAGTTGTCTACAGATCGGTGTCCCAATATATGGGAAGAGGAAGAGGACATGTATTATGTTTTGTATGCTAGTGTGGTTGGAAGTTTGATGTATGAAATGGTATGTACTAGACCAACATTGCACATACAATGGGAGTTTTGAGAAGGTATATGTCAAAACTAGATAAGGAGCATTGGGTAGTAGTATAAAGGGTTTTTAAGTATTTGTGTGGAACTACTACTTATGGATTGTGCTATCAAGGAAGATCATGATTAGATAGAGTGTAGGACAAACATGGCTTTGTTGATGCAGACGGGGATGGAAATATGGATCATAAAATATCTAAATGTTTGTGTTTAACCTATTTGGAGGAGAAATCAGTTGGATGATCAAAAGACAAATTGTAGTGGAACTCTCAACTATAGAATATAAATACATGGTGGCCACTCATGAAAGCAAGGAAGAAGTATGGTCACAAATATTGTATTCTAGTATTGGGTTTGTACACCAAGTTGTAAATATAGATTGTGATAGTCAAAGTGCAATCTTCCTGGTGAAGAACCTAGTTATCATTCAAAGAAAAATCAAATTGATGTTCAGTATCACTTTGTGAGAGACATGGTTCAAGACAAGAAGGTGTTGTTGATGAAGGTGGACACTTTGAATAATGTTACAGATTCATTGACGAATTCTATGAGCACCAAGAATTTCTCTTGGTGTAGAGAAAAAATGGGCATGGTTTCCCTGGATTGTTAACTATGTAATCATGTAGCCCCCTGTATGCAAAGAAAACAACAAGTGGGATAATGTTGGGTATATGTTATATTCTTTTCACGACCAAACCTTGTTTCTACGTTCCAACGGGTGTGCGGGGGGGTCATAGGGAGGGGGTGCTACCCCCCCTATTTGAGAGGTTGCATGGAGGCAGGATCCCCCTTCCTAGGGGTTCATGGGGATAATGTATGGGTTGCATGGAGGCGAAAGCTTGAATGACTTTGTGTTGGTATTGATGACCACTTGAATATATGGAATATGTAAAGTGAGTAGGAGAGTGTTGTTCAGGAGGCATATTGCTCATGGTACATGGTGCACCGATGTTGTTGGCCTCTTTATTTTTAGGTCAAGAACATGACGGAACCTCATTAACAAGTACCACCAATTCATCATGGTATGTAACATCATATGACACTTATTTGAGATTCCAAGGCCAAATTATAGGTGAATTAAAGGAAATGAGGTTTGAGAATAAGACGATAGAATTTGTATAGTAAACCTTAGTAGATAAAATTATAGAAACCCTTAACTTTAGATTAACAAAAAAAACCACACAAGAAATACACAAGAATCTAAAGAAAACCCTTGAGGTAAGGCAATGTCATTAATTACTCCTTATGGAAGGAATCATTGCACAAACCATGCTTGCTACAACATAATACTCAACAAGTCCAATAAAATTATACTTGTGTGTATATATATGTTCTCATGAATATTCCTTTGGATCTATGCCAACTACCCCTCATTATTATCTTATCCCTTCTAACTACCTACTGGGCCTATTTATTACCCACCAAATACCAAGTGGGTCTATTCCATGATTGTGTCCACATTACATTAATTATCTCCCTTCGACACCTCCCTAAGTACATTACATTAAATCCTCATTCACATATTTCATCCTAGAAACACAAGTGAAATGCATATAATAGGATCTATTAAGTAATGTAGTCAACTATTACCAAGCACAAGCATCCATCCATTCTAGTGAAATGTGGACATGGGTCCAACTCTCACCTTGCCACCTTGATATTGATTATAATTGTTCCTTTTATTACTTCTTGTTGTTGTGTTACTCTAATATCCCCATGCATTGCTTTTAGGCCTCCAAGTACCTCTATACTAGGTGTTGTTATGGTTCCATTTACGTCTATAGTAGATATATTGATGCTTATGACCTTTCCTAGGTGATTGTTGTTTCTCTAGGTGATGTGGGTGGTGATATGAAACAACCTTAGCCATTGGTTCTTATTTCTTGGACTCTATAATATGTGGTTCCTTAACTAATGAAACCATATAGATTCTTCATCATTTTTACTATGCCCTTCCTAGCGATCTTCTTCAGGTGCTTCTGTGGAATCTTCCTTTGATTTGGATTGGGAGTCTTTATTTGATGTGTTTGTAGGTACTATAATTTATTTCCTTGCAAGGAATTCCTCATGTGTCACTCGGGGCTTTAGTAGTTGATTAAGAGAAACATCATGCAACGTGATTTTATTTTTTTTGTACCAAATATTCATAAAACTTATTTTGCACATTAATATTAACCATACCCACTATGCAACAACCCTAGTTTCAATCCCCACAAATTATAATATAATTGTATAAATATGATTTAGGTTAGTGAGTCAATATGCTTGGGGAAAGATCCCATATTGATTAATATGTTCGAGGGCCAAACTATGTAAATTGTA
>JASDQU010202210.1:0-19045 GCA_032191745.1 Picea mariana | reverse complement strand
AGGGGTAAGATAAGGGTTATTGACCCCTTATATTATGTTTTACCCTAATTAAGTGGACAAACTATGTTTTAGACATTTTGTATAAATAGGGATCATGTGAATCTCATTTGATAACACAACTCTCCCATTGTGAGAAGTATTTGGCTGAAATTTTCACCCTCCTTGGGAAACCTTCTCTCTCTTGTGCTTTTTATCTTGGTTTATTTATGCTATTGGTGGATGAAGTAGTGCGCTACCCTTCTTGGAGTTTTTCTTTGGCATGTGTGGTGGATTTATCTTGGTAAGAGGAGGTTTATCTTGTCATTTCTTGAGCTAGGTAAGGATTTATCTTGTTGATGCTTCATTGCTTAGTCACAAGTTTGATTTGCTAGATTTCTTGGGGAGTATAAGGATTTACAACCCCACCATAATCTATCATTTTGTCTAGAAGTTATTTGTTGCACAAGGTTTTACTAGGAGAAGTAAAAGGGCTTACACCCTCTTAGTATCTCCTAGCTTAGCACTTGCTTTCCTTGGGGAGTAAGAAGGTTTACACCCCCAAGGAGATAATATTGTTTAGCTCTTTATTTACTTGATTCCATAACCCAATATCTAAAGGCACTAGTATAATTGCACTCGATAAATAAAATATTGCATTGGTTAATGTGAAATTTTATGATTTGAAGGTTGTCTAAGTTGGAATCAATTATTTTCTCTATAAACTTGATTGAGCCACTAGGGCGTCATCTTTGCCTAAGTACTTCTTGCTTCTATTATAAAACTTCATCTACAACCATTAGGGCTGCATAAATCCTAACACTTATTCATTTATAACTTGTTTTTCAATGGTTAGAATTTGCCAAAAGTTTGCCACACTTGTCTACTTGGTCTAGCGCAACTTTTGGATGGATTCTTTGTAAGTTTTGGTGGTTGGATCTACTGCTGTAACAACTAGTTTGCTACATCCATAAGGCTGCAAAATATTTCTGCAAACACCATTTGTTACAACCTTGTTTCATTGCTAAAGTCTTGTGCTTTCATTCTTGACTATCACTAGTGTTTATCTAACTTATATCTTTCATCATTGGTTGGAATTTTAGAAATTATTTAATAGCTTTAGTACTCATTTTCTTGCTGGTATACATTGTTGTTTACTACTGCAATTAGGGACAACAAGCTTAACTTGTTTTTCCACCTGATATTATACATATATGCTTGGCTTGTTCTTGTGTCTTGGGCATGTACAACATTCTTTGTTGTTGTTCTTATGTCTTGGCAACCATTGGCTACCACTTAGCCACTTTCCCAAGCCTTTCCGCATCTTATACCTTGACCTATAGGGGGACCTTCCTTCATTACTTCACTTTTCATCTCTTTCCCCTCAAGGTCACCAGGATTCCCCCCTTGAGGTGATTCTATCATCTCTAAAGTGATGGGAATACCTGCCTAAGGTGGAAGTGGGTAGGTGTTCTCAAATATTTCTCCATTTGGTGGTTGGGTCAGGCTTTGCCCAACCTACAATTTGTGCGATAACATTTTAGTGTCGTTGTCGAGGAGGATTTTGAATCCTCTTCTAAATACTAATGACACTTTGGCAATCTATCCCAAAGCCTTTTCTCTAGCTTGCATGGCGACTGCACCTAAGGGACATTCCCTTTTTCTATGAGCTCTTATTGAAGCTCATTTGGCGACTCCACCTTCCCAAAACCCTTCCTCCTCTAAGATTTTCCCCCCAGGGAGGTTCAAACCTTCTAAGGTCTATCGAAGAATGCCTCCCCTCAAGTGTCTCGTTGTCAAAATCCTCTTCCACAGTACCCTTCCCCTTGCTCCAATGACTCACCCTTGGGAAAAGGACCTCTACAAACCCCTTAACATGGCCACCATCTGTGGATACCCCAATGCAATGCCAAAAGAGTCAAGCAAGTGGTTGTCAAAGTTCCCAGGAAACAATGTAGTGACTGTTGAAGATCATCTCTACACCATAGATCAGGACATGGATAATGCAAAAGTTGAGCATGAGGATGTAGCCATGAGGTTATTGGCTTCATCATTGACTAAAGAAGCTCTCAGATGGTTCAGAGGCCTTCCAGATAATCACCTCACGTCCTATGAAAATTTTTCCAAGTTATTTAAGAGCGGGTGGACAATGAAGAAAGACAGTGGGATGCGTGTAGCTCAAGTCAATCAGGTAAAGAAAAAAGAGAATGAGACAATGAGTGAATTCAGTACCATATTTGACAGGTTATATAGCTAGATTCCAACAGATTTGCATCCTACAACTGCAACAATCTGTCTCCTTTATGTGAATTATTTTGAGGGGAAATTTTTCTTTATTTTGAAGGACATGAAGCCCACACCCACTTCTTTGGCACAAGCCAAAGAGTACAGTGTCGAGATTGAAGAAAATATCCTTGACTTGAGGGTAGATCCTTTTTAGTATCCTCGTGTGAAGGCAAAAAAAAATATTAAGGCTTCAAGCAGCAGTGCTCCTGATTCGATTTCCCTCTTGACTCATAGGATAGATCAGATGAGTACTCAATTTGTCCAAGCACATAATCAGATCATAGGCCGTTTGACTACTGTGGGGAGAAATCAATCTCCCTCCAAACCTTAGTTTACCAGATAATAGAGAGATGCTACAGGTTGGAAACCAAGGCCTCAACAAGAGGCAAAGGCCCTTGATACTCTAAAACCAGTTGGGATGGTTGACACAGAACAAGAAGCTTGGTGTCTTCCATGCCAAGAGCCCACCTAGAAGAAGGGCTTACACCCTCCTAGTATCTCCTAGCTTAGCACTTGCTTTCCTTGGGGAGTAAGAGGGTTTACACCACCAAGGAGATAGAATTGTTTATCTATTTATTTACTTGACTCCATAACCGAATAGCTAAAGGCACTAGTATAATTGCACCAGAGAAATAAAACATCGCATTGGTTAACGTTAAATTTGAAGGTTGTCTAAGTTGGAATCAATTCTTTGGCTATGAGCTTGATTGAGCCACTAGGGCATCATCTTTGCCTAAGTATTTCTTGTTGTTGTTATAAAACTTAATCTACAACCATTAGGGATGCAGAAACCCTAACACTTATTCATTTATAACTTTCTTTTCAGCCGTCATAATTTGCCAAAAGTTTGACACACTTGTCTACTTGGTCTAGCACAACTTTTGGGTGGATTCTTTGTGAGTTTTGGTGGTTGGATCTACTACTGTAACAACTAGTTTTCTATGCAGACACCTTTTGTTACAACCTTGTTTCATTGCTAAAGTCTTGTGCTTTCATTCTTGAGTATCACTAGTGTTTATCTAACTTATATCTTGCATCATTGGTTGGAATTTTAGCAATTATTTAACATCTTTAGTACTTATTTTCTTGCTGATATACATTGTTGATTACTGCTGCAACTAGGGAAAACAAGCTTAACTTGCTTGTCCACATAACATTATACATATATGCTTGGTTTGTTTTTGTGTCTCAGACAGGTACAACATTCTTTGTAGTTGTTCTTATCTCTTGGCAACCATTGGCTACCACTTAAATACTTTCCCAAGCCTTTCCGCATATTCTACCTTGACCTATAGGGGGACCTTCCTTCATCACTTCACTTTTCATCTCTTTTCCCTCAGGGTCACCGAGATTCCCCCCTTGAGGTGATTCTATCATCTCTAAAGTGGCGGGAATACCTGCCTAAGGTGACAGTGGGTAGGTGTTCTCAAAGTTGTCGCCATTTGGTGGTTGGATCGAGCTTTTCTCAACCTACAATTTGTGCGATAACAGTGCCCACAATTGCAGACTTGTTGTCTCTTTGTTTGTGCAGACTTCATGGATTTCGATTCTGCCTCACACATGCCTCCAACAGAACTACTTTTCCAGACTTCCGCAAAACCAACCCAAGAGAAGCTCACCCAACTCTATTTGCAGAATCCTCCTCAAAGAAACACAAATCCTCCCAAGTGGAGTGACTTGGCTCCTTGAGGGAGCTCGCCCTCTTCATCTGCCTCGGAACTGAAAAGCTCTTCTTTCTCTCCTTGTCTTCCAAATCTATCTTCCTTGGTTGTGTGCTCTTGTTCTTTTATATAGACTCCAAAGATTACCATCATGAATCATCGCGTCCTTTGGGGGTGTCGCACCCCTTGCGAATTCATGTCCAAGTGAATCGTTGCTCCCCTTTGCAGACCTAGTCACCCGAATGAATCCTCGTGCCCCTTCACAAACCTGGTCCCCCGAATGAACCCATGTGCTCATCAACCATCATGCCCCTTGGGACCGACACACCCAACCTTGGTGTGCCCCTCATGTCGATGTGCTTCAATCTGTTGGTCACCTTGTTCTTGGGCAAGCCCCTTAGTATGTTCACATGCCCAAGGCGTCCATTTTCCCAACTTGGGTGTTGGAGCAACCGCAAGTTTCGTCTCCTTGAGGACTTGGGCGAAGGTCTCCATACCCATCTATTCGAAGACCTTACAAGTAGAATATGGTGTATGATACTCAAATTAGATCACCAGTAGTATGATGTGGCCTAAGTCATTCCAACAATTATATAAAAACAATTATGTCCCCCCATGGTATAACAAGACAAATAAAGTTCTTATTGTTAAGAGGTGTTATTAGTTCATACCCAATGTTTATTACTTTCACGACAAGGTTAGAAACCATCACACCACGTCTAAGTAAGTAACCCATACATGAAATCATAGCACATGAACTTAAGTAAAGATTCATGAAGTACCATATTAAGTGCACATATAACCTGAGATGTAAGGCATAGGAGCTGATATACCATGGTAGAGCTATATAAAAGAGCTCATGTAGTTTTCATGCATATGATGGTTGGAAATAAGTTGGAAGAGCAAGTCTGAATTAGAAGAGATGAGCAAGAGAACTCATCTAAGCAGCAACATCACACCCAAATGATTGTCTCTAGAAGTAGTTACCCTGAAGGGGCAACAAGTTGTATTTGCAGGTGGGTATAAAAGTCCTTCGGGGCTCTGGAGAAAGGAACTAGTTGGGGGGATGTTGTTGTTTTTTTTTTTTGATGAAAACGGTTATAGATTATATTAAAGGGGTGGCTTGGCCACGGATTCGATTACAAAATGGCCACAAATTTCTTCGGGCCTGATTTCCTGAGACCATTCTACTTTTATAACTATAAACTTGTGAACTAAACTAGATCCTATGCTGCGTCTAAAATAATGGATTATTTAAAGCATTGGCTACAATACAAAATGCCAAAATGTTGGTCAGATCCTGCTGACAAACTGCTTACAGAGAGGGATTAATTCTTGGGGTCCTAGTTCCAGTTGCTATTCAGTTGAGCCATATTGGCTTCCAACTGATCCATCCTTTCTTCGAATTGGATTTTTCAGCTCCTTATGGAGTTTGTCCAGCTCCTCCGAGAATCCAATTTTGGTGGTGGTAATATTAGCCTCGAGTTGCTCCAATCTGCGCCCAGCCTCTGTGTCCAGGTTCTCTAAGAAGTCCAATTGATTCTAGAGTAGTTGCTTCAGTTTCTCTAGAGCTTTATCCATTTATTTCATCCGCTCCTCCGTGCTCATCTTCCCTGTCGAAGATGAATCCATTTCCAGTCGTCCTCTTACCTCGCGTGTCTTGCCCTTCTCACGTTGAAGCTTCACGCCCTCTCTGTTCCTAAACGACTTGCAAAACTCATCTTGAACTGGAATGAGGGGGGAGGGGTTGCCCTTTATTTCTTCTGCACGCGTTCTCATAATTGCATTTGGATTTACAGAATTTGTGGGAAAGGGCCGCGCGGATCTCTTGTCTCCCCCAAATCTGAAGCACCATTCCTCATGGTACTGAGGTAGCTCCTTCATCCAACCAGAACCTCTACCACGCACTGATCTTTTAGATTCGCCTGATTCCCATTCTGTTGCCAAATCTTGCATTTGAGAGTGTGCGAGAGGACGGCATGGGTTCATGGGATCTCCACTCTATCTATCATTTCATTGACTGTCATTACCCCCGCCTCCAGCAACGCACCTTTGTTGGCTTCCTTGTCAGCCATTCCGTTGAGATCCCTTAGCACATGAAAGAAATGATACGAATTAAAATTCCTTAGAAGGAGGCGAATTTTGTCTAGAAGTTTATTGAGCTTAATGCTTTGGGTTGTAGAGTGGTTGATCATGGCCTGTATAATAATTCTGGAGTCACCGATGATTGTCAAGTTCTGGATTCTGAGTTTGATTGCTTGGTGTAGACCTTGCCAGAGAGCCAGGGCCTCAGCTCTATTGTTGGACTCTATGCCTAGATCGATAGCGAAGCGTGTTGCTGTAATCTCTGTGAGATTTTCAATTATGCCCCCTCCCCCAGCCTGGCCTGGGTTTCCCTTCGAGGCCCCATCAAAGAAGAGAATAGGCGTTTTTATTTCACGTTTCCAACTAGCAAAATCCTTCTCGCTTTTTCTAATCTCCCAGCCCTCTTGGATTGGATCACTTTCTTTTTTGGCCTCTAGTCCTTGTATCTTGAACTGGTCTATCCAACGCTCCTCTTATTCATCCAGCTTGTGAAGCTTGAGTGTAGAGAAAAGGTGAGGAGCTGATTCTCCCAAAAGAGCTTGAATTTTAGTGATGACTCTGTCTTCACTCCTTTGACTTTCTCTGAAAATTTTGTGTAGCCAAAGGTTCCATAGGATAAACTTTGGGAGCATTTCCCAAATCAAGAGAGCTAGGTTTCTCCTCTTGACAGCAAAAGGGTACAAGGAGTCCCATTGAAGGAGGAGGCTTATCACATCAGGAGGAAAATTGATTACAAGTTGGGATCCTGTTACCTTCAACCAGACTTCTTTTGTAAAGCTGCAGTTTAAGAGAAGATGGTCTGTGGTTTCTTCCTCATGAAGGCACAGGGGGCACCTAAAGGGTCCTTCCCAGCCCCTTCTTCTGAGGTTCTCCCCTGTTTGGATACTCTTATGCGCCAGGGTCCAAATGAAGAGGTTAATTTTTGGGAGGGAGTGAGGCTGCCAGATTGCTTTCCAGAGTGTCGAATTAGGCATCGCAGTGGGGACGGTGTTGAAGAGTTGGTAGCCCTCTGCTGTGGTGTAAGCCCAGGCGTTCCTTCCCCATCCTCTTTCATCTTTGCCTTTATTTTTTAGGGGGGGATTCCCTTGAATACACCTCTTAAGGTCACACCAGTGACGATCTAAAGCAGCTGGCTTGTTTGGCACTTCCCACCCTTGCCAGGATTGAAGCCTATCTTCCCCCCAGACTGAAATGTCGGAGAGCGTTACAATATTTTGACTGTCCATCCAGTCTTTAAGGCAAAGTAGGTCTTGTCGGTGCTCTAAAGGTGGGTCTCCCATTATTGTGTTTGTCCAGATTCTTATTTTCTTACCATTTTTTGGCACCCAAGTTAGATGAGGGCTGAAGTGAGGAAGTGCATTTTTTCATAGCGCAAAGATAGGGGAGCTTTTCAATTCCTTGCAAGGGAATTCTAAGCTTCTGTCCCGTGGCCCCCGAAAGTATTTCCTCCAAAGTGCAAGTTTACTCCAAGAGGATTTTCCAGTGATCATCTTCCAGAGTAGCTTTTCCCCTAAGGCTAGATTTTGAATTCTTGTTTTTTTTAAATTGAGACCCCCCTCCAGGAAGGGCTTTGAGGTTTTTTCCCAACTAATCAAGTGCATCTTCTTTCTTACTTGACTGCCTCCTTCCCACAAGAAGTGTCTTTGGAAAGCTTCAATTTTTTGGATGACTGTGGCAGGGGCTAACAGTAGCAAGCTCTGATAGATAGGGATACTAGACACCACATCTTTTATCAGGACTGCCTTCCTTGCTAAGTTTAAACAATTTTCCCCCCAAGAGGTGAATTTATTCTTGAGTTTTTCTACAAGATGGTTCCAGTGAGAGGCTCTAGGGAAAAACTTAAAAATAGGGACTCCCAGGTATTTAAAGGCCTCCCAATTTGTGTGCCCCTCCATCCCTAGGACTCTTGTTATTTTCATCATTTCATTTGGTGTGATATTCCAGCCATAAATGTTACTCTTGGTCTGACTTATTTCACTGTCGGAGGCTGCTGCATAGGCATCCAATTCCTCCTTAAACTTTTTTGCTATTATCGGGCTTGCTCCTCCCAATAGCAGCGTATCATCCGTGAATTGTGCATGGTTGATATCTTTCACCCCTTGCAGTATTCTTAATCCATGGAGATCTTTGTGAGTTTGGGAGTTTTCCAGTTGGTAGCTGAGGACTGATGCTTGAATTGCATAGAGCAGGGGCGAAAGGGGGCACCCTTGCCTTAAGCCCCTGGAGGCTTTCAAGAAGTCTGTTACTTTCCCATTCACCAACGGGGCTATCCATGGTGATCCGATGCAGGCTTTTATCCAACTTATAAATTTTGAGTCAAACCCAAACTTTCTCATGACTTCAAATAAAAATTCATGTCTGACTCTATCAAATGCATTAGTGAGATCCAGTTTTATCACCATACCTTTTTCTTTCCTTCGGACACTGGAGTGAATCGCCTCTTGAACCAGGATGATGTTATCAGCAATATGCCTCCCTTTGACAAAGCCGCCTTGGTTTTCAGGAACGATGAGAGGGAGGAGTGCCTTGAGACGGTTGGCTATTACTTTGGCGAGAATTTTATAGCTTGTGTTTCATAGGGAGATTGGTCTGAAGCGGTTGAAGGAAATCGCTCCTTTTTCTTTCGGGATGAGTGCCAGGAAGGAGGAGTTGGTGCTTCCTCCTAGCTTACTGGTCTGCTGCGACTTCTGAATCATTTTGGTTAGATCCTTTTTTATTATATTCCAGCACTGCTNTGCTTCCTCCTAGCTTACTAGTCTGCTGCGACTTCTGAATCATTTTGGTTAGATCCTTTTTTATTATATTCCAGCACTGCTGATAGAATCTGGCAGTGAACCCGTCCGGTCCCGGGGCCTTGCCTGGGTTCATCTGGTCGAGGGCCTCCTTTATCTCTTGTTGCATTACCTCCCTTGTTAGCGTGTTGTTGGCGTCCTCATTTATTAACCTTGGGATAACCGTGAGAGGGTACCTCTGCTGGTCCATTTCCATGCCTTTTGGTTCTGTATAGAGCTTCTCAAAAGCTTCATAGGCTGCTTGTTTAATGCCCTCTGGATCTTCAATTGTTTTGTTCTGGACTTGGACTTTTGTCACTGCCTTGTATTGTTTCCTTGCTTCCACTTGTTTTTGAAAGTAGGCTGTGTTACGGTCTCCCTCTTTCAGCCATAAGCTTCTTGATTTCTGCCTCCAGTAGTTTTCCTCCACTCTACAGGCTTTGTGCCATTGCCTTTGAAGGTTGTCCTCCTGTTGCAGGATTGTAGGAGTGATCTCTTGTTGTTCCATCTTCAGCTGATGGACCTCGAGATGGGCTTGGGCTTCTAGGCGCACTTCTATTGGGCTTGGTTGGTTCTTTGCCCAAAGCTTTAGAGCTCTTTTTAGTCTTCTAATTTTTTCCTCCCACACATAAAAGGCTGAGCCTTGAACAGTGGTGGCCCAAATTTTTGTAACTAGATCCATGAAGTCTTTGTCATTTATCCAACTTGGGCTGAATCTAAAGGGGATGGGCCCTCTGACTTGGTCTTTTTTAATCTCTAGTCGAATCGGATTGTGATCAGAAACACTGTGGGGCAGAATTTTTGCTTTTGCTTCGAGTCCTAGCAACAAGAGGGAGCTTTGTACTAGGAATCTGTCTAGTCTGGTTGTGATGTGCCCAGGACTGATCCTCTTATTGGTCCACGTGTAATGTCCTTTGGCTAGTTTAATATCAAGGAGATCCCAGGTTGAGGCTAAGTCCTCTACCCATTCTCTAGCCGAGTCTCTTACTATGGAACCTCCTCTCTTTTCTTCCTGGGCTAAAGTTACGTTTAGATCCCCACCAAGGATGATATTGGTAAGATTATTTTGCTGGAGGTAGTCCTGTAAGGACTCCCAACAATGTTTTTTTTCCCCCAAATGTTGTGGAACATAAATATTAAAGACACTTACCTGGCAACCCAAGTCTTTATGGAGGAATTTGGTGTGAATCCAATGCATGCATGTGTCAGAGCTTAGCATGTCTATTTTGGAGGCATTCCACAGTGTGCAGAGTCCTCCTGAGGCACCTCTGGCATTTCCAGCAACTCCGAGGCTTCCTTTCCAGACGTTCAACAAGGTTTTGAGCGCATCTTGTTGGCTCATTTTAGTCTCCTAGAGCAGTAGGATACTTGCTTTCAAAGTTTTGATTATATCCTTGAGCGCTTATTCCTTCCTTTTGCTGCCCATTCCTCTACAGTTCCAGGAGTTTATGATCATTATAAACCTTGAGGGGAGGGATGACCTCCTTGGGAGGCTTTGGCTTACTTCCGGGTGTGACGAACGTTGATCAGCTGCTTGATGGTGGGTTGCGACCCGTTGAGTACATCTTTGTAGGTTTCCTGGTCCCTATCATCTTTTTTTGTTTTCTTGCCTCTTCCCATTTTCTTTGGGGTGACCCAAACTTCGTTTGCCTCGTCTGAGTCACTGCCTATGGAGATCTCCCCTTCCTCTATGTTTTGACTGCCTTCCTGCCTTTGGGGGGATTTATTTTGCGCCCCTTCTTCTATTGTTGGATGGTTCCCCTTGTCTTTGGGATTATGGTCTTCCTTTTCTCCCTCTTGGACTTCTTTACTTGGAGTTGGTTCCCCTTCCTCCACTTCTTTAGCCAGGATACTGAAGTTGTTCTCCATTTCCTTGGTCCCTGAAGATTTGGCGTTCGGTGGGACTGTCTGATCATTTATTTGGCCCCTCGCTTTGGATCTCCCCTTCCGGGCCTGTTGCCAGCCTTCTTCCCCTTCTTTCTCTATGGGGGGGTTCTTTGGGAAGTTCCTTTGGAAGTGGCCATATTCGTGGCAACCTCTGCACTTGAACGGGAGCTATTCGTAATCAAGCTTTTGGAAGTGGAGCCAGTCACCGACTTTTAGTTTTATTGCTTCAGGTAGACCTACCTCCATATCAACCTCCACACAGATCCACGCATAGGAATACTGGTCTCTTGGTTATGCTCGGTCAATGTAGCGACCAAGGCCATTTCCTATTGCCTGAAGCGAGGTGGGGTTCCAGCAGTGAATCGGCAGGTTAGGGAGTCTTACCCAGACAGGAACATCCTTGGGGACTTCTGACGCGGGGTCAAAATTTGGGGTCCATCTGTTTAAATAGAGTCCTTGGGTGCCCATGAAGTACGGGCCATTTCTGAAAATCAAATCTCTATCCTCCTGAGAGATAAATTCGAAGATGAAGTATCCTCGCCCGACTGCATAGCATGTAACACTATTTGTGATCAGCGGCCTCCAGTTTCTTTGTATCCAGTTGTCTGTGGATCTGGTTGAGGGCCAAAGTCCCATGAACTGGACAACAAGTCCGCGTTTAGAGAGGGATAGGACTACTTTCATTGGGAGTTCAGGCGGTAGGTCGATCTCTGGTATGGCATCCAGTTTCTTGACAAAGCTTGGGGTTACTGAAGGGGTTGACTTCTTGCTGCAGACTGCTACCAACCATCCAAAAGAGGTGGAGGGGGAAGGAGGGGGCGGCGGCTCCCCTCCTTGAGCTGCCATGGCGGCGCACAAAGGAACCCTAGGTGTAACCAGGGCACGAGGTCAGGGGCGCGCGAGCTTATGTTGGGACCAAGGTTATTGTTCCAAGCAAGGTGATATCTTTGACAATGGATGCTTGGATGTTGGAAGGGTCAATCTGGGGATGTTGTTGTTATTATCATTTTTGTTGAATTTTGTGTGAGATCAAGTTAAATCTCGGGGTTGCATTGTAGTATGTTGTATGATGGTACCTTTTTGCCAAGGATGATTTTAAGGATGGAAATTTATATTAAAATGTAGAAACTTGGGCTAATCGTATTAGTCCTTAATATGCAAAATGTAAAATGTTTGGTGATGGTTTTGTTAAAATATTCAAATTTCTAAGAATTTTATGTAGTTTCTATAAAATTTTGGCGATTTTTAAGGTAAAATAATTTTATTCTATGGAATTTGGGTGAATCGTTTTCAGAAAAAATGGAAATTAGCGAATCTTTTTTTGGGAAAAACCATGGAAAATTAGCCCAATTGCGAAATTTAGCCCCTAAAATCATCTATGTTTTTTGCTATGCTGTCGTATAACCCCTAATGTAAGCTTTTTGGATCATTGAATAAAAAAGTATCCCCCCCCCCCTTTTAAAAATTCTTTGTTTATGCCTGTTGTGGATACTACATAGTTATGTGTTATGTCTTTTAACTATTTCTAAATCCTAAGTAGTGTGTGGTTGTCAGGAGATGTTGTGGTGGTTAACTTTCATAGTCACTATGCTTAGAGTCATACTTTGCAAATATATATTGAATGCATGTTGTTAGATTAACCTAAATGGGTTGCGGAAATCCTATTAAATCTCCCTTCATCTTCAAACTCTTGATTGTGCTTCGAGTAAGACCTTGTTCCCTTTGGAAAGATTGAATATGCCAATGCATCTAGACTATAGTGGAGGGTTTGTTGTTGTTGTATGAGAACCTTGGTTTCCATCAAATACCAACATTAAACTTTCTTGAGTTGTACTCATAGCATCATTTTGGCTTCGTAATGCATCTTACAAAGAAGAGAGAAGAATGAAAGAAGAAGAGTAATGCTTGAAAACTAATTTATTCATTCGATGCCTACATATATTGATTCAATAACACTTGATGGTTGTTCTAAGAAATGAACAAAGTTCATTTATTGAAAAAAAGTCCAACATAAGAAGGATAATAGATAGAAATCTATATAGGACAAGTGATATAAAATAATGAGTTAGAATATGAATGAATGATATGACTTACAATGGCCTCCGTGATAGTATATATACACACGGAATAGTCACGAGGTTGATAGGACATGTCCTTTCGTTAGGCCATGTCTTCTATATAGGATGTGTCATGTTACCCCCTTAGACTAGGGGTAACTAAGGAGATCATGTCTCAAGGCCCACAGGTAGCAGACATGTAGTGCTGAGAGACAGATTAAATAGCATATTCCCGCAAGGCCCATGCTATTCATTGATGCATCACCATACATCACCAACAACATAGCAACATCCACCACACTAGCCTGGCCCTAGAGGACAACAAGTCTTGCTTCATGAGGTAATAAGTCTGGTATCATGGTAAGTGTCACTCTAATAATTGAAGCATTTGAATATGTTGCAAATAATCCTTTCTTGATTACAAAGCGTTTGCTTGGAAATTATACCCTTTGCCTTATTTAACCTTGGTGGGTGTCATCACATCCCAGTAAGTTGGTCACCCTCGAGAATGGGGTGTCATCATGTCCTTGAAGATTCAACATACCATTCCCGATCATACTTATCATTTTCCATACTTCTTCCATCTCGTCTCCTCATCTTTTGGGTTTTCGCTGTACTAACCCAAGAAGGAATTGTATGTAATTGCATGGGAAGAAGGGGTTGAAGGCCCAGAGGGAAATGTAGCTGGAAAAAGATAAAATCCAATCATAAACCTTCCAGATGCTTTCCCACCAAAGAATAATGAAATGTTTCTCCTAAAAGAATTAAAAGACCTGCAAAAGCAAACTTAGATTATATAAATGTCCCACTTGTCGAGGAGGTGCATTTATGCGATGTATTTTTCTTTCCATGCATATGGCACTTGGTGTACCTAAGATTCAAGTGACGTTGTGGTACTCTTTTCTTTCCATGTCTTATAGTACCCAATTGTTTTGGACTTTAATCAATTAATGGAAAAAAGGGGCTTGGAAAAATGTTGCATCGTGGATGAAGGGAAACACACCCTCTACAAAGGCACCCATAAATGAGACAATACAAACCCTTGTATGTCATGAACCCCATGCCCAAAAGTATTTCCCCACTCCAGCTCATGCTCACACATGACTTAGATAGGTTTCCCCTAGGAAACACCTTTGACTTGGGGATTGACTAACCAAATAGGATGCCTTAACACCCCTCTCATACCTAAATTTGACAAATTGTATAAGGTCTTTGAGAATTTGTTTAGTTTGAAAAGGGGGGTTTGATGCACATGTTTGGGTGGTTCCATTATTAGATGTGGCTTAGTTGGCATGATTCTTGTGACTTATGGACCCTTGGAGGGCGCATTTGTTTGTCTTTGTAGGACCTTGCCTGGTGGACAGGTATTCATGAGGAGATGACTTTGTTCATACCTTCATGGGAGCTTTGGAGCCTAAGGATGGATGCAGGAACCCCATGTCTAGGGCATGCTCGTGATCACCATTTTCACATTGAAGAAGGGGGTCGTTGCCTTTGGAGGCACTTTGGCATGGCTAGATGACAAGATGCCACCTTTTCCACCTGGATGTTGGCCTTTGAAGGCCTAGAACATCACTCACCTAGTCCATGATGTCACCATAAGAGGGCTAGTGTTTGATGGATAAAAATTGATGGAAAAGGACACTTGGCACTTTGTTTTGGCAGTTGAGGGCATGTTATGGCCCTTGGAGGCCCAATGTTCCACCTAGCACCCTCAACGTTATCCTCTTGGAGCTCAACGTCACATTTAGGAAGGATGGCATCACACTTTCAGGGGATGTTTTATGTAAAATTTAATTTTGGTAATTGTAAGGGAAAATTTTAAGGGTCGGCCCTATTTTATTTTAAAGTTGATATTTTAGGCCAAAAGAGGTGATATAAATACACCTCTTGGCCATTCATTTTTATCATAACAATCCCTCTCACACAAGAGAGGTAGAGGACTGAAATTTTTTCCCTTTTAGGGCAACATTGGCTCTTTTACTCATGCGCACCTCTTGGAAAGCAAGTTTGGATGCTTCTTGGCTCATTTATGGTGGAATTTCTTGCAACTAGGGTTTTATGCTTGATTATTCTTGGTGAAGTAAGTAAATTTGCAATTTTCATTTCATGCATTAAATGTTTATGGTGAATTTTACTTGTTCATGTTGAAGATTATGAAATTTCTCGCTTAAACCCTAGGAGAGGAACATAAGGTGTTTCTTCCTCTCTTTAGATCATTCCACTTGTTGAATTGCTAAGAGAATCTTGTCTAGGGTAAGATTCTAAAGCCCTAAAATGATAGCACTTTAGAAGTCTTGTTCTAGAAACGTGTTCCTATATATTTCAAGAGTCTAAGGAAGAAGAAGAATTCACTAGAGCCCAAAAGAGCTTGCTCTCTAGCAAATTCATCTTTTGAGACTTGAAGTTTGAGGCCCTAAAGTGTTATTTCCTCAACTTCATCTAATCATCCTTGGAACATTGCTATCATCATTTATTTATCCAAGTTATATTGTTGTTGTAATTGGCTCCATAAGCCCAAAAGACACTAGTTTTATTCTCTCTTGTGAAGGAATTGATCAAACAACTCTTATATTCTAGTCTCTAAAGCTTCTACTAACCTTTTCTAACCCTAGTTTAGCTAAATTTACTAACTTTATTGCTGTTGTTGCAAAACACTACTACAACCATCTATTTTGCTTCATTTTGCTACATACACTAAATTAACATCTAGCTAATTCACTCAGAAATTGCTTGTGATAAGTGGTACTTAATCTATTGGATAAATGCTAAATTTATACAGTGTTTCCTGGCAATTCTGAGCAATATTTCTTGTGGTTGTTACAAAATACTAATTGTTGTTATAAATCGTCCTCTAACTGCAATTTTACTTAAGCCATCATATATTTTCATTGTCTATTGTCCGTTGAGGTGTTATTATCATATTGGTACTTGGAAATTGCTACATATATGCTATGTTTGTTCTTGTTCCAGTCAAGTACCCAAATCTCTTCTTCTGCCTCAATTCTATAAACATGGACATTTGACTTAGGTAACTAGTTAGAGGGTCCTAAACTTGGCTACATCCTTGTTATCTTATCGCTTGAGGTTACCGGGGATGCCTCCCTGGGCTGGGCCTCATCCATCCCTAAAACATGGGGATTTCCTACTAAGGTGACAGTGGTGGGTTATCTTGTAGTTACGCTAATTTTATTTACTTGTCTTCGGCTTGGACAAGTACAAATTGTGTGATAACATGTCCTTTCATTTACTGGTAATGATTAATTATTTATTTGTTTATTTAATTGATGCTATATATATTATATTCATTACATTGCCTTCCTCTTTAAAAATGCTTTGTCCTTAAAGCATATTTATGGAGAGACTATCTCTTGTTTTGGCTTGGAAAGTTGTCTAATGATTCTATGTTCTTTTGAAGTTAATGTAGATTTTCTAAGGTCCTATGAGGCTGCAAACTAAGGTTTGTCTTTGACCTTAAGTTTGGCTATAAGTTTCAACTTTGTGGTTGTCCCTTGCTGTTGTTTTAGGACAGCAAACAATCACCAACTTTCAGCTCAATATTTTGATGGTTAAGTGTCCTTTTGAGCTCTCCTTGCAAGTGTTTTCTTTTACCAATATTAGCACATGCACTATACATCAAAACAAATAACACTACCTATAGATATATTAACTTTAAAATGTTGATCTACACTTCTAAGCATGCATGAAATTGACACATATGTTTTTGGTCAACATGACCTTGGAAAAACCCCCCCATGGGGAAAACCAGTTTGAAGAAAATATATATATAAGGCCTCAAAGACAAATGTACAACATAGGAAACATATACAAGTGAACTTGGTACAATAGAAACCACTTTCAGATGCCTTGGAGTTCCTTGAAGACCTCCCCACTAGCCTCTTGAAGTACGGTGCCCCTTGCCTTGGAGTGCCTTTCTTCCTTTGCTTGCCTTTGTATTTTTCCTGATGCCTTTGCTTTGAATTAGTTCTTGCTTGACCTTTGCTCTTGCCTTGCCTTTGTCATTCCCTTTTTAGTAGCTCCCTCCTCTCAATATAGCCTCCCATAAATGATGGTGCGCCCCTCTCCTCAAGTGCACCCCCTGCTCATGCAAAACACCAAATGTAGCACCCTCCTTCACCCTTGCACCCTCTAAGCTCTAGAGTGTGCCTCTCCAAGGTGAATGAGTCTCTCCTCAAGGTAAGGGCCTCTCCCACACTAGAAGCATCCTTCAATCCTCTAGAATGCACCCTCTCCTCTATCATGTGCACCCCTCCTCCATGGAATGCGCCCTCCTCCTAGAAGCTTGCTCCCTCACTCATAAAGACTCCCTCTATAGCTCTAGAGAAAGCCTCAACCAAATGAATGAACCTCCAACCAATGGATGAAGCCTCCTCTACTAGAAGTGTGCCCTCCTCACAAGGTTTCCCCCCTCCTCTATTAAATGCGCCCTCCACCACAAGTATGCACCCTCTCTAGGATAATAACCAAGCCTTTGTGGAAGACCTCTCCAAGCAAACTCAACTCAAGCAATGGCTTCCTCCTCAAACCCTTAAGGTTGTGCACCCTCCTCTCCTCAATAAATGTGCCCAAGTGATCCTTCTCTTCTCCTCTTCTCTCAAGTGAAGAATGAGTCTCATAAATGCCCTATTCCCTCCTTTAGCCTCCTTTGGCCAAACCCTAAAAGATCAATGGCCTAGATCCAATCTAGCCAAGTCTAATAAATGGGTGAGATTGAATCCCTAAATCTTGTTGAAATAATGTAACTGTGAAGAGCATTCTTATTATTATTTTGTTATTGGATTAAATTCCCATTGTGGATTAATCATGCTATTATTATTATTGGATTAAATCCCCATTGAGGATTAATCATGTCATTATAATTATTATTTTTATTGGATTAATCCCCATTGAGGATTAATCAAGTCGGTAATTGTATAAGGACCAAAACCCCTTTTGTGGATTGGTCATCGGACAATTACAAAGTGTTGAATAAGAAGTCGGCCCCAGCAGTTGTAATGAAAGGGCCGGAATTAATTAAAGGTGGGTTTACCCACCTAGAGTGAGAGGTCGGCCCTGCCAGATGGTGACTCTTCACACGTGCCAGATTGATATAAATAAGAGGCTAGCGCCTCACTTCTAACACACACTTCACTTGCTCATTCTCTTATGAGGCAAGCTACAATTTCAAGTTAGAGAGAGGAGAAGAAGGGCGATGCATCTCTTGGGGAGGACTTTCTGTATTGGTTTGAGTTATCTCTTGAACATTGTATAAGCCATTTATGATAAGGAAGCTTTTGTTGGGTTTTCTTCCCCTAGAGGGTTTCCCAGGATAAATGTTGTGTCTCTTGTGGATGTGTATTTCTAAGTGATCTTGTTCTTATTATGCTCTTATCTTATGAAATGCAAAGAACTATAATAATGGCATAAACATTAACATGGTTTCAAAGCCAACTTGAAGGAAGCACAATTTGCAAGAGGAAAAACGTCACTGTTACCGTACCCCAAAATTAGGGTTTTGAAAAAGCAAGTATTTTCAGCTCCCTAACACCCTAAAAAGTTGCGCCCTCCCCCAAGGATCATTTTGGCACTTAGAGCGCACCTTTTCAGTGGCTAGATCTCCCAGAAAGTGAAACCCTAGTTTCACAAAGTACCAAAAAACCAGAAAACTAGAGTACCAGAAGTACCAGAGTACCAGAAGTACCAGAAAACTAGAAGCACCAATCCAGAAATCCGCAGATCATATTTTAAGGGGTAAAAGTTGGATTTTCGAAAATCTGACTGCACCAGCTAACTCGCCTCAGCTCAACGCATCGATCCCCTGGATCAGAATTTCAAAATTTGAAGTTTGAAAAATCAGGGTTTCCTCATAAAACCCTAAGTTGCAGTTGCAGTTGCAGTCTCAGAAGCAGTTGCAGTTGCAGTATCAGTTGCAGTCGCAGTTGCAGTACCTGTTGCAGTTGTAGCCGTAGAACCAGTTGCAATCACTCTTGAAGTTTTTGGTAATGATTACCGTTGCTACTAGATGGAGCCACTACCTGCAAATGTTATCCGAGGTATGTACTCACATATGGTTAATGGTTAAACCCTAAAGAGTATTTGCAAGAGAAGGGATATTTTGCCATATATCCAGAAGGATCTCAAGATCCAACACATTCAGAGGAATGATGCAACCCAGGTGTGATTATTCTAATATGCATTTTTTTGTTATGAAATTATCTTGATCAGTGTTGCATGTTGAAGCTATGATCAAATCATTAGAAGGATTAAAAGTTAATCATAGAGCTTATCCTCTAACCTAATATTTTGTCAAGATAGCATAGTG
>JASDQU010202209.1:0-18921 GCA_032191745.1 Picea mariana | reverse complement strand
GCCAATTGAGCTGCCCCCCGGAGGCTGGGAGTATGATAATTTAATTAAATATAAAAATACTGTATTTTTTAATAATAATTAAGAAATTAAGTTATGTTTGGAGTTTCTGGAACCTGGAAAAGCTGGAGGAGTAGAAGTTTTCCCTAAATTTGCAAAATATAGTTTCAGAGATGTTGAAAATGTCTATACAACTATAAAATTAAGTGTTATTTTATTTATTAAATTAATTTATATATTCTTATCATTTAAATAAATAAATAAGTATATATTTATTTTCAAAACTCTAAATTAAATTACCAATCAAAAAGATAAAACAATAATTAAAATTGAAATTTATTAAACATTAAGATGTATTAATAAAACAATTAAAATTTATTAAACTAAGATGGATGAATTTTGAGATGGAAATTTAATGAATATATAAAGGAATCAAAATATAATTGAAATGAAACCTAACACGTATAGAAATGAATCAAAATAACAATAATACCAAATAAAAGTGTCTAACATTTCTTTTCTTCAATACTAAGTTGTAAAATTCACCATGTTATATAAAAATTAAAATAAATTTATTTTGTTAATATAATAAAGAAAATTCTTTAATACTTAAATAAAAAGATTAAAAAACAATAATTGATATCTCTAGAGACAAGTTTTCCCTCATGTAATTATGTTATGAAAGACAAAAACATTAATATATAATTATGTTTTGAAAGACAAAAACATTAATATAGACAAATTACATAAAATTCACGAAAAGTTACAAAAGTATGTAAATATTATAAATAAATAAAATCGTAATAAAGTATTATTACACTTTATCTAAATATAATATGTTCTACCTAAATATACTATAAATTACTCATTCAAATTCAATTAACTAGATATTATAAAGTCAATTTGCTCATCTGATTTGAATTACTATAAATCACTCATTCAAATTTAATTCACCAAATATTATAAAATCACTTTGTTCATCAAACTTGAATAAGGTTTCACTGTGAATTTGAAATCATATGAATATATAAAATAGCCAAACAATCAAAATTTCTTGACTCTTATATGGTTAAAATTAATAACATTTTTTAAACTATAATTAAATAAATAATAATAATAATAATTAAAATTAATCTTCACAAAATAACTTGTAATAAGGAATGAAAACCTACAACTTTTTTGATTCGCCTTTTTCATCATTTATATTACACAATTCCACTTTCAAATCTTCTTTAAAAAAGTATTTCACACCATTAAAAAAATATAATTGATGTAACTAAATTATGCATTATAATCCCTAACACTCCACCTACCATATGTTCCATTGAATCTCTTTCACTTCAATCAATCAATCAAGTCCACCAACCATATGTTCCACGAAATCTCTTTCACTTCAATCAATCAATGCATAATCAATGCATGAATGATAAGAACTTTTTTTTTTTAATATCACTTTTAGTTTTAATTAAGTTCTATTATTTCCAAACTACACATAATTTCTCATGCTCCACCTGCCATAATTGAACTCTATTAATGCAATGGAGGGTGTTATCACACTAAATTGTCTTGGATTTTTAGTTTGTTTTTTATCCTTTTTAAGCTTTAGATTTTAAATTTTTTAAGTTTCATTCCTTTTAAATTTATGTTTGGTAGGATCTTTAGATGATTAAAGTTTTGAGTCATAGCTCTAGTTTTATTTTCAAATTGATTTTTGGACTTAAACCCTTTTCAGTTCATGATTTAAGTTTTAAACCCTTTCATGATTTGTTATTAGGATCGATCCCTCCCCTCCCATGATTAGACTGATGTGACACACCATTCTCCTCACTCATGATTTCATAGGCATGACTTGTTGTCCTTTCTTACCTGTCCAATCATTTTTTAAAACTAGAGCGTTGCTCACTCATCAGGCAGTTCCGTAGCATCTTTCCCGTTCATCATACTTCCACCATGAGTCATGATTTCCACGATTGATGTCATGTTCCTTGTTTTCAGTGCCATAATTTGGTTAAATATGCCTTCAAGATCTTTCATTTACAAGCCCTTGTAACGGTTTATAATTTTGAAAAACTCAACAGTGATGCGATGTGCAAATTCACAAGTTATGATCAGGCGACAACATTGCAACCAATTCTGATGCTGAGGAAGATTCGAGGGCTAAAATTTTCGTAGCTCCATCCTAATATTTCGCTGAAGATTCCAACAAGTGTTCACTTCACAGGTACCCCGTGTTGCCTCCTATGCACAAGAATTTTCACAAAGGATTAGTGCTTGAGTTTTGGTTTATCGGGTTTGTACAGTCTTAAGGGATTCATCTTCTCATCACAGCCTTGTCTCCTCTCTTTTCAAACCCATGAACTCCATTTCTCATATCTAGGTCTGATTACTAATGTCTGCTATAGCCATTGAAATTGCAAGCACCTAAATAGCCTATCCTCTGCATATGCATCGCGCTACCCAGAGGCATTGCTTAACCTCTCTCTCCCTCCCCTGCTTCCTTTCATCTTGAAATTAAGCGTTTTTACTCAGTTGCAAAGGGCTAATTTCGGGTTACCCCCTCACTGTCTACACTCTCAAAAAACCTATACAAGTCTAAGGGTGTAATTCCCATAGTCAAGCTTGGCTTACTAGCATTACTAACACCAATCTATTTCAAAAGGTCAACCTTGTATATTTGAAGCCCAATTTAAAGCCTTCCTGGTTATTACTATCCCATAAGCCTTTTAAAAGCTCTCATTCTAAGCCACGGAGACTCCTCAATCGAGGAAGACACACAAAGGAGGCAAAGTGGTTAGGACAAAACCTGTGGACATGCATCTTTTTGATATAGAGCCCATGGCAAGATAGGTATTTCAAAGAGTGGAATGCCTCTCTTTCTGCCAGAAAATGCAAAGAGGCCATCCAGAGGTAACAAGACAATTTGCATTACATTTTGATGGAAGGAGAACTAAGGTTGGGGATTTGGATTTTGAGGTTACTAAAGTCTCTATCTCTCCTGCAACAAGAATCCCCATTACAGGTGAAAAGTGGTTCAAATCCATGGCTTTGAGTTCAGCCTATGTTAAAGATCTCTTTAAACCTGAACATCAAGCCAATTATTTGTCTAAAAGTATGCCAAGGAGTCAATTGATTGAATAGTTTGACAGAATTTTGAAGATCATCCAGAGATATTTTACATGTGAAGGGAGATTTAACACATTGTATCAGTACCATATAAGGATTTTACTACATTTTACTAGTAAGGTTGAGATGAATATTCCCTATTACTTGTTAAGGAGCATAGGTAATATGTCAGACATGATACAAGCCAAATCTAAGGATGTGGATTCTAGCCTTTTCCACTTTGGATTGATCAGAATGTTATTTTCTGAGGAATTGGGTAAGAAAGAGATTTCATGGGAGCATTTGTTGTTACTTCTCATTTCAAGTTGGATCTAGCATCAACTCCTCAATCAGAGAAGGCAAGTCCTTTATCACCCACCAGTGCTACTAATGCAGGGACCAGTAGGAAGAGAAAGGGCAGAGCCCCTGTTCAAGTTTCAAAGGTCAGCAAGTAGGTCACAGGAGCTGACGAGGAAGCTTGTCCTTCCCCACAAAGAGATTTTTCACCACCTCCTCCACCAGGGTTAGAAGAGGTTCCTTATTCTACCAAATCTACATCCAAGAAAGGGAAGAAGCTACTATTTCCCTCTTCTCCTCCAGCTGTCAAAATCAAGGGTAAAAGACCTTTCACAAGGTCATCAATTCCTAGGGAAGTTGTTGAAGAAAAGTCCATACCAGAAATCCCTGTGCAAAGGAAGAAGAGAAAAGGCGTTGAAAAGCCTATGGAAAGAAAAGAAGAAATCCCTGTGTAGAGGAAGAAGGGTAAAAGAAAAGCCACCAAGAAACCTAATGAGGTAGACAAGGGACTTCCCATGCAGGTGGAAGAGGAGACTGAGAAAAAACCTATTCAGACTATGCATAACACTACTCCTCCTGACAGTCAGAACTTCAAGAGACTTATTAGGAAACTTAGAGATGCAAGAAAAGAGGTGGCTCAGTTGAAAATAGAGGCCATGTCTGACAGGATGAAAATGAAAGAGCTCATGGATGGCTACAGCCATACCCTTGACTTGACAAGGTTTGCAACACGAAAGGCTCAGCCTCGTCACAGGCAACTCCAGAACCTTTATAGGCAGAATAGAGGTTTTCAATCTCAAAACAGGAAACTCAAGGCAGAGTTGCAACATTTTCAAGATGAAGTAGCTCAAAGAAACTTGCAGGTATTGGTTGAAGCTTCCATTGAGAAAGAGACATCAGCAGTCAAGGAGAGCACAGCCCCACTAAAAAAGCCAGTCATTGTTAAGAAGAACAAGCCTATTGTGCCAAATGAAGATCCTCCTTCTACCAGAAAGAGTGTGAGGTTAAGTGTAAAGGTAACAGAATAGCTGATGAAAGGTGGGCCCCATTTTTTAGGATGTTTCCATTTTGAGAGGGTAAACTACTTTTCAAATATTACCTCTGCCATCTATACAGGCTTCTAAGCATTTAATTATCATAGTTTTGGGCTTTTGTGAAGTGCTAACTCCCTCAGTGGTAAGTGCACTACCTACAGTACTGTCAAGTCACCTAAATATAATGAGGTTTGACATTATGCAAGGCCACTATTTGTTCTAAACATGCCCAATATTGGAGGAGCTGCATTTTTTCACAGTGCTACCTAAACCTGTACATAGACACAACATAAATGGTGCTACTTACAGGCGCTACCTAATATTTGGCAGAGAATAAACCTGCACACAGGTGTAGCACAGTGGCGCTACACAAAGGCGCTACCTAATATTTCACATAGAACAAAGGTTGGCACACATACGCAGCATAGTGGCGCTACCTAAGTGCACTACCTTTTCTACTTGCCTAGTTGTGAAATACGCTACTCAAACTGCTACCTAAAGAAGCTACCAACAAACATTAGGGATTCAGGAGGGATAAGCTAACAAATTTTTGGATAGATGGTGATGGAGAAGATTGTAGAAACAGCAGCTAGCATCATGAGGACAACAACATGCTCCTAAAAGACACATGTCAAAACAGGAGCCGCGCAGCAAAAGAGGATCAAATTAGTTTGAAGTTTGGTTGGATTAGTCACCAACATTTTCCTATTTTATAGCATAGGTTGTTAAATAAGTTGTTAAATGAAATAAATGTTTAGAGATTTTCAAGGGAAGGAGGCCAGCTCGTAACTCCAATTGTTGCCTCCCTTTTGTTATAAATAGATAGATCAATTGCTTTAGTAGGTTCGGATGGTTGAGCAAGGCTCCCTTAGACTGTAATATTTTGATGAAGTGACTGTGATTTAGCTATGTATTGGACTTAAGACATTTTGGCTAATAGAAATCAGCTTCTCTTTCAGCTTATTTGCTTTTGATGCTAAATGTTCATGCTTTGAATGATTCACATGAATGATTGTGGTGATGTTATGGTGGATGTTTGATCATTATATTATCATGATGTTTATTTAGCTTCCTTAGTTTCTGAGTTCAAGAAGATATTGTGTTAAGAAACTTTCCTCCTTAGGCTTTTGTAGACCTAATGTTTATAGTAGCCCCTACATTTCTCTTATTCAAGTATTCTCTCTATTCATACTTACTCCCAAACTACTGATTGAAGTTAGCCAAGACCTTGATTGTTGGTGCATGCTAGCCATGTTTTCTGAGTTGGAACATTATCATTTTGAGTCTTTTTCCATTTGACCCTTTAAAACACTCTTACATTTCACACATAACCTGATGGGTACTGGGCTTGCCTTCCATGCAATTTGAAGGTGACTCCTAGTGCTAACACAGGGGGTATTCTTCCTATTTTAATATCATTTATTTCATTGAGTTCTATTATTTTTGTGCATTACACATGCATGGTATGGTATTAGAAAGAAAATAGGGCACATGTTTGGTTTTTTTTAGCCCAATTCAAAAAGGTCAAGAACTTTGGTTTTTTTACATTATTATACATTTGAAAATAAGCTAGATGCATATGAGCCAATCTCACTTGCATTAATCTTGAAACTTCTATCAAAAGTATATGTTTCAATTATTTGTATTTTTGCATAAATGTGTTCTTCTTTCATTATTAACTTAATATTATAAACACTTGTCTATACACAAAAAAAAATAAAAAATAGCTCTTTCTTTGTAAAGAGACTTTTTTTTTTTATTGCACCCTAGTCTTTTTAATTTCAAAATTAACTCCCTTTACTTTTGATAAATGAGTTCTCTTTGCAAAAACTTAAGAAGCTCCACTCATTACTCACTGCTTTCATTTCATAACTTGGATGGGCCACCTATACCTCCCCTTGCTACTTTCACTTCATACCTTGGTGTATCCATTCACGACCTTCTCACTAGGAGTACAATCCTCTTTCTTTCCTAAGGTTTTGTCTTCTTGCAAAATGTGAGCAAATGGATGAAGGAAATAAAAAAGAAGAGAAAATAAATAATGAGAACTATGCAAGTGAGTGGCAAAGAGGTTGAGTCTACACAACAAGATAAAGCTTTAGAACTAACAAAGAGGAGAATTGAATTGTGTTGTTTATTTTTCCCTACTCGCCATATCAATGAGAAATCAATGGCTTTGGTAAGGATTGGTTTGATTTTCGAGATGGAGGAATAATGCTTATAACCTTGTCACATGTTGGAAAAGTAATATCCAATGAGATATGTCAAATGGGAAGTTTGTACTCAAGAATTAGATTTGAAGAATATTTATGAAAAAGATGTGGTTGATGTGAGAAAGTTGGAGCACATATCATGGGTTCGAATCTTCAGTATATTTAATTGAGAGGAATTCATGACTTAATGTGCCGCTCTCTACTATTTTTTTCTACTACCAAGCACCTTATTTGCATATAACAAGTCGAAATGGGTTGAAACTTTCACGAGAATCTCACCAATTAAGCCATTCAAAGGCTACTTAAATGACAGTGAACGAGAAGAAAAATGAAAAGAGATATAGTAAGAAAACAAACTTGTAGACTTCTCAATGAGATATAGAGAGACATGAGATACGAGGGGGATCCAATGAGTAAATGGATGGAAAGGATGAACTACATAGATGAATGATCGAAATGTGAAGATGAATGGTTGAAATGATGGCAAATGTCATTGTTCAATCATTTTTATGGAAGAATATTTACAAACGTGTTCAGAACATAAACTTTGTTCGGTGTAATTATTTGAGCTATGGAAAAAAATAGTCCTTGAGATAAATTTGACTAACTTTAACTATATATCCTATGATCCTAAAGGGACATAGCATTCTAGTGGTCAATGAGCTATGAATATAAGTGATACAAACATGAGCTCGAATTATTTATATATAAGATTGTTAAAATAATAACATTATTTATAGATAACTCTTACTATCAAGAAGAGATAAACTCGCCTAAAAAAATGTCCCACAAATAAATAGTTTAAACCATGATTTCTTGTGATGAGGAGGTTCTGGAGTCTATATAAAACTCCTTCTCCTAAATGTATGACACATTGATTGTCTATAATAACTTGGTTTTAATCTTTATAAATTAACATATTAAGTTATGTACACTAAATATAATGTGATTATATTAACAAAAGTTAAACAAAGGGAGTTAATATATGGTGATCTATAATATAAATATGTAAACAATAGTTGTAGATATTCTTGAGTCCATGGAAAAGATCCAACTAGTGAATAACTACGAGTTCAATTATGAACATAGTTGCGATATTATATTTAAAAGTTATACACGTAATTAATAATATAATAATTAACAGATAATTACAAAAAACATAAAAAAAATGTTGAGTCCATACCAGGGAAAAGAGACCATATGTGTAAATATTTTTTACCATATGCCCTTTGTGAATTATTGCACTTATTACAATGTCCCGATATGATAAATAACACATTTTACCTTTATGTATCCAAAAGAAACCCCTTAAAGAAATGTATGCTTCATGAAAAATAAGATTTATAATGTGTAATCTCCCTCTGGGAGCACCCTTTTCCAGTGTCCTCCATACTAGCAACAATGGCACCCTCTCTATAACACACCCAACCCCTTAAGTATCGTTTTAAGGGATGGGGCATCAAAATTTCGCTTTCATCCATCAACTTGAATCCTCTTCTCGAGATCCCCATCACCTTCTACTCGTCAAGAAATTTCCAACCACTATTTCCATGCTCAAATCTGAGCTCTGGATTGGAAGTTATGTCCTTCTAAAGTTCTGCGAGCCTCATTGGTCAAAGGCCACGTGGTTCCCACATGGGTCTGTCTCATTCGTACTATCCCAAGGTTCCCCGAAGTTTCATATATTCCTACCGCTCCTACATCTATGGTGGAAATCCATCCACTGTTAAATTCACGAACGAGACTTCATCCTCGTTTAACATACAGGTTACAAGAATTCGACGTTCAGTGCTTCGGCGTTGAATGCCTCTTTTTCTTTCTACATGCATATCTTCCAGAGTCCCGAAATCCCAAACTCTCGAAGGACCCCAAAATCTTGCCATGTGGCTCTAACCTTCAGCCCTTTCGTCTTATCTAAGATACTACACCCCAAACCCTCGAAGTCCCGAATTCCTGGACTCTCGAAGGGTCCACCCTTACATGTGATAGTGCATTAAATGCAGAGAAAAGGACATGTGGGTCCCAAGTACTCCGCCAACTATTAGGCCAAGCGAGTATGTATCAGCGGGGATGACACGCAGAAAGTCAGAGATGACATGTGGCCCCATCAATGGGTGACATGTCTCACGTTCTAATGGAAGCGTGGGGTCTATGAAAATCACGAAAAAGGGTGACATGTGGCACATCAAACATGGGTCCATGTCACCCTGGGTGACTTCAACATGCCATGTCACTCTGGAATGACAACCTTCCATTGCCCCCTAGATCTCACGGTCGAGGTGTGTCCACGTAGATCCAGATATCTACGGCCTCTGTTACTTCGTAACTTCGGTGTTCGGGGAATCCATCGTGTAACTTCCTCTTTTCTCCCGGAGTGATCAGCGTCAGGTTGACCATGGTCTAGATCTAACGGTCATGTGATATCCTGAAGCATCCCTAGATCTACGGTCTATGTCACTTCACGAGTTCGACATTCAAGGGTTCCTTCCGCTTAACATTCCTTTTCACTCGGAGTGGTCAACACTGGACTGACCATGACATAGATCCAACGGTCAGGGAAGATCTTGAATTCCCTCAGATCAACAGCTCACATTACTTCTCATGTTCGGCATTTGTCGGTTATAGGCGGTTATACCCTCTTAATACTCCTTTTCTCCCAAAGTAGGACTTCGCCAAAGTGCTACATGTGAATCCTTCCCCTAGTGGATCAAACAGTTGAGAAGGGTTCTCAATGGAGTCCCCAGATCAACGACTCACAACTCTAGCTCAAGGGTCCCTTGGTCTCAGTATTAGGCCACTTCTAGAGAGACACCTGTCAACCCGAAACCTGTTGGCAAGATACATGGCACATGCCTTAGGTCATCGACATCTCTTTGCTCTGCCCCAAAGCCACCACACATGGCATCACCATGTTTCGACACATAGACCCCCACATGCTTTTGATGTGATGTGCACGTCCCCACGATTAGACAACCGAGAGGGATCCCAAAGGATATGTAATTCGATGGTCCACAATACTTCGCAACTCCGACATTTGAGGGTTTTGGTGTTATAACACCTCTTTTACCCCAAAGTGTTCAATGTGGGACTTACCACAACATTGATCCATCAGTCATGGGAGATCTCAAATACCCTCATATCTACGACTCACGTTACTTCGTGACCGAGAAGATGATTGGGGTTTAGTAAGGGGACAAATCTCGTGTTTACGAGTAACTGACAGTCATCGATCATCCATCAAGTCACTAGTTCGATAGGTCACCTTCGGTGCATTTGTACATTGCAGTGTTCATTCGCTCCGGAGTTTCGGACTCCTAGAGTCTCGAAGAGCTTAGCTCCTTTTTTAGTGTAGCAAAGGGTTCCATGGGCCTGGTCCTATGGAACTTTGCCAAGCACCAGAGGCTACACTCTTTAAATCTTAGCCACTATTTGGATTAAGGTCGTGGGCATGAGCTCATGGTTTCTTGGACAATTGTTTTGAAGGGAGTGCCCTCCAATTCACAGAACTTAAGTTCCAAAACAAGGGGAGGTATTTTCGAACTAGCCTAGAGGCCAAGCTTATCACCTTACACCCATTCAAATGCAACGTCTTACAGAAGAGCAGTAAGCATTATAACCATTAATTTCATGCGAAGCACAATTAATCACAATTACATACATTCAAATCATGCATTTCAATCCAAGTGCACAGGGCAAATGAAACACTTATCTATTATAGTCGATCGTCGACCAACCTACTATTGGTGTTTGCCTTTCCACCCAACCATAGGCTTAGAGGAATTCATTCTTAGCACTCTGGCCACCCCCATTCCAAGCCATGATATCACTGGGAAACTTTTGCAGTTTCTTAGAGAATCTCTCTATCACAAAAACTCTTGCAATTCCTCATAGACTCTCTCTCTATCACAACAAATCTTGTAATTCCTCAAAGACTCTCTCTCTCTATCATGGCCTTTGTGAGGTTTATTAGATGCTCCCTCAGCATCAAGCTCGCGATCTTCTGCTTGGGTCATGTTTTCTGCAAATTCTCAGAGATCCTTTCTCTTGTTCTCTCCAGTAACCAGAAAATCTTATCAAGCTTCCAGTTATTCTTCTCAGCTGGAGAGCCTCACACGCTCTTCCTCTTTTCTTCTACATACCTGGGTCACACATTCCCCTCCCAGTGTGTCTCCTTCTCATCTACCTTCATGTGTATTATTGCACACCTTTCTCCTCATCAGGAAGGTTTTGGACCTATCTTGTTCCTTCTTTCAGAAGGAAATTCGGGTAAGTCTGGGCTTGTAGGAAAAAATGCCCTCTGTGGTACTTCGGGCTGACACTTTTTTGTCTCCCTAACCAGACCCTCCATGCTTCCATTCATTGGGGTAGTTGATTGTTCAACCACCAATCATTTTCTTACTAACCAATTTCTCCTTGGGATCAAGAGGAGGCTTATTATTTCAACAACGAGAAATTTGGGTCATTTTGACATAATGAACCCTCTCCATAGTTTCCTCACTCTTTTCCTCTAGTGATATCATGGCCAGTACTTTAAGGCTTCACCCCCACAGTCAGTCGTTGGCAATCTAAACAATAATACATTTACATTGTACACATGCAATAGCATGGTAATCATAATTAATGATTAATTACAAGCTTGGGGAAACAGGGGTGTTACACTCTCCTAGGTTTGAAACTCAAACACATGATTATAATCAATGCTTAAAGGTCATACAAGTGAAAGATAACTTTTGATTATGTCTAAATGACTTGGTTCTTGATGGGGTGAGAATTAATTATTATAAGGGAATTTTAGGGTTGTAACATGATCATAAATGCTAGGGAAAAGGAGTCTTCTTACCTCCATTGGAGAATTAGTTGAGATAGGATTGCTAAGAGATTGTGTGTTATTGAAAGGAAATCGTGTAATTGTGTTGTGAGTTATTGAAAAGAAAAAGTCCTCAAAAAGTTGAACGTTATTTGAAAATTTTGGAATATTTTATATTAGAAATTGTTCGAATCAAAAGTCAAGAATATGTTGAATTAGGTTGATTGAAATATTGATTTTAATAGTTATCTTTTATTATTTTAAAACTTATACAATAATATATTTACTTAGTACATGTCTCAAGTTTATAGCTTGGGTGGTTGAACAACATGTTTATTATCCTCCTCATCGGGGTACAATTCCCTCAAAATGGACAGGTTGACCAATTGTGATAAGGCTAGAAAGATAGATGCCCCCTAAAATAGAAGTCCACTCCAATAAAGTTGAAAACACCTTATCCCTTGCTAAGTATTCCCATGATTAAAAAAATATATTTACTTAATATATAAAATAAATATGAACAAGACTTTAAAAATATAATCAAATTTACAAGTAATGAAAAACATATGAGTCAAATTCCAATGCATTTTTTTTAAATTAATAAAATCTTAATCAACATAATAAAATAAACAAGAAAATTTTTAAATTATAATTATTATAATCAAATAGGGCGTATATTATAATGTACTATAAACTTAAAAAAAGAGATTATTCAAAACACTATAGAGGGTGTTCTCCAAAATACCCACTACTATGGAGTTCGAATATGAGCAAAACCATTCTAATATCCCACACCCTCCCCATTATTACATGTCCAACTCAATTATCACATTCTTGTACCTCTTCAATAAAGCTTGCATTGAAGCGTTATACATAGGTTTTCTTTAATTATACTAAATAGTAAATAGTTTGGATTAGTGATATCATAACAAGGTTATACTATAATTTTTAATTGTTTTAATTGGTTTTAATCTTAATTTATGGTAAAATGTTAAAATATTTTAAAGTTAGAAGTTATTATTTATATTTTTTTTTTTTATGTTGTAAGGTTTACTATAATAATAATTTTAAGGTCATGGTTAAGCCAGACATCAAATTGGTGTATGAGACCTTCTTGTTTGTGGGACAAGAATTCCCTTTCCTTAGAGATTTGACTACTAAAGTCTATTGTATATATACCTTAATTTTAAGGTCACAACCAAACCAAACACCAAATTAGTATATGTGACTCCCTTGTTTGCAAGACAAGAGACCCTCTCTACATGAGAATTGACTACTAAAATTTACTGAAATATACATACTCCATACCCTACCCCTATGAATTTAAACTTATAACTTCTTAAAAAAAAATCCAAAATTTATATATTCATTCCAAGCTCATATTTCATATCTCTCTTTTTATATATATATAACATTGATTCATATTTACTATGTCATTTTGTATTTTATATAATTTAAAGACTTGGTTACAACAACGGATGTCACAAAAGTTCGGGAGTTAGTAATAATTCTCAAACCAATTTTAAATGATATTTATATATTACACCCTTTTGCTAATCCCGTTTTATATGAAATTTCTTTTTACATGGTTGGTGCGAAATTGACATTAATGGCTTATAGTATTGCATAAGAAATCAATCATAGTTTTATTTAACCATATCAAATAATATTTGAGTAGGCCTATCATTTGGGGATACAAGCATGCCTACGCCATTGCGTGCTTGGTTGTGTTTTTATAGAGTCGTGGCTTTTAATATTACATGATAAAATAATCGTATCATTCAAAATGTGTTGATTTTTTATGGATTTGTTGGATAAAGTTCACTTTCACTGATGTTTGGAATAAATTTCCAAATTTTTCTTCCTCTCTTTGTAATAATGATGACATTAATTTGGAAAGATTATTTGCATTTGAAAAAAATGTGAAGATTATGTGAGAAGATGAAATATAAGTATTTAAATTAAATTATAATTTTTATTTATGGAAAATATTGTATGTAGAAGGTTCCTCTTCGACGGCCCTTCCGTGTGCAATCAATGGTCCTACTCTTTTCGGGGTTTCTCACAGCTTAGTAGACAGGAACGAGATCTAAAGCTGATGGTAGGATAAATAAGAATAAATGCACCTCAAGCATTGAGTCTCATGCAAGTTTTGGTTTTCATTATTAAGAGGTTAAGAGCCAAGATGGTAAAAGCACATGTTCATTATTATGAGGTTAAGAGTCTCATAAGCATCGTCACCCGAGTTTAGGTCTTAAGCTAGCATAGCGAAGGAAAGCATCTCTTCTAGGGATGGTGGATATTTGTCTGAAATTCGATGATAAATTGTTGAATTTGTAGATTTGAGAGATTATTTCTGTACAATCTTAGTGTCCCTGAAGTTTTTCAGCATATTATACAAAAAATAATCAGAAATAGATTTTGAACAACTAAAAAAACATTTCGTAAACTAACCAACGCCAATAAAAACTATGTTTTTAATAATAGTTTTTTAAATATAATGTATATGTATTTCATAAAAATTTGAATTAAATTATCATTTTTGTTTATGGAAAAAATTATATAGTTAAATAAAAAACATTTTTTTCTAATAAAGTCGTTTTCTTAACTAACTATAATAATGTGGAAGGAGGGCGATTTTGGCGCCCATGGCATTTTCGAACCTGGTTCAGCTCCTGAACCTCCCAACTGGGCGTAAACATACCTGTCAATCTCCTGATCTGCTCCTACATCGGTAATACCCTCTTAACAGTACTCATTTTAACCATTTTCCCGTTGTTTATTTTACTTGCTGTGGCAGTCGCCTCAGCCCAATGACTTGTCTGTTTCCCGAGACTTTGCTGCAACCTTTGTCTTTTCCCTGCCCACATCTGACCACAATCCGGGGATGAGCGACTCCTGCTCTAACATTCCTGACCACTGATCTATCTGCTCACACACCATCCATTGGACCGGACATTCCCCTTCCCGAAGTATCGCTCGGTTATCTATCACAGGCATCTTGGAACCGGATATCCAGCCGAACACATGGGGGACCCTTGGGACCACCCAGAAGCACTTGCCTCGATCGATGAAATATGTTCTAAGCATTTTCTCTCCAAAAAGTCAGCTGACGCCCCACATCTACCCTTATCAAGCCCCATGCTCACACAGTCCTCTGTCCCTCCATCAAATACACTAGCCTCTTCATCCTTTTTTCACTCTCCACCATCTCATTTGGAACAACTCCCTTCATACACTACTCTTCCAGGCTTCCCAAAGTCTAACACTGGTTACCAGAACTTTATTCCTCACAACGTCCATCAGACTCTGCAGCACTCGACTCCACACCAGAAACTCGGCACACATAAACGAATACAAAAAGTCTGGAAACCGAAGCGAAGGCATGCCAAACTAGTCCTTGGATTGGACATCGGGCTACCGGAAGCATGTAACTTAGCCCTTTGCGCCCTAGTTGGCCGTATTTCCTACAAACAAAACTGCAAACAGACTGTAGAAGACTGGATGGAGACAGTTTGGAAACCAATTCTTGGGTATCTTCCAAAATTTTACCTGTTACAGCATGGGTGGCTTGGCTTCATTTTTAAGACCCCAGCGGACTCGGCATTGATTCTGGAAGGTTTTTGGCCCATTGACGAAGGTAGCCTCATGCTGAAACGATGGAGACTGGGATTCAACCCGACAACGGAATCCTTTGGTCTGCGTCACCTCTGGGTACGTCTCCCAGGCCTCCCGCTTTATTTTTGGAACCTGCAAGCCCTTGAACGGATTGGAGCATCCCTAGGGCGTTTTCTCAAAGTTGACACAAAACTTCTGGAAGCCTCCGACCGAAGACTTGCAAAGATATATGTGGAAGTAGACATTCATATTGGTCTCCCTGAAGTCTTGGAGATAGACTGGCGTGGACAGCTGATCTCGCAGAAACTGGACTTTCTGGGCATACCTTTCCGCTGCTCCTTTTGCCGCAGAACAGGACACCTCCGGCGAGATTGTTACAAGTTCCCCCCAACAGATGATCTTATGGACCCCGCCGAAGAGGACAACTTCAATGGCTATAACTCTTCTCCTAACCAGCCACCCGAGGCGCCTCATTCTCAATCAGTGGACCGATCTCCGGAGAATGATATTGTGAGCAAAATACACTCTCTCTGTCCTTCTCTTTACAGCACTTTTTCAGCCTCGGACAGACTTTATATAACTGAGCATGCTGCAAAAATTTTGACACCACCCTCCCAAATTCCACCAGCAACCCCTCCACCTGACCCACACGGTACAGTCATCTCACAGACATCGGCCTCAACATCATCTCCTGAACACCACCCCCCAGCTCCATCAAACCCACCGTCTACTCTTCAAATTTCAGAGACGGACCCTTTCATTGACATAGAAGGCTCACTGGATCCAAACGCCCTAGCTGGTTCATCCGAGCCCCCCCTCTCGGATACTCAACTGGATTCCTATATTCGAGATTTACCTACTCAACCTTCCCTCCCGTATAATTCCCTCCCGCTGCACACCTATCTTGGCAACAATTCAGTAACCGAAACCGGTAGTCCTGCTGACCAACCCACCTCATCAAGACCACTCGCTTCATCACCCATCGAACCGACCTGGTCTAGAGGAATAGGACAGGAGTTTTCACCATTGAAAACTCGCAGTGCTCGAAAGAAATTCATGAATGACTCTTCAGCAGGGAACTCTTCCACACCGGTTCTGTCACAAGGTGCGCTTAGAGGCCTTAAAGCACTGGCAAGGGGGAAGCCATGATCTTGCTCTCCATCAACATCAGAGGGGTCGGAGGACCTCTGAAACAAACCTCCATGAAAAAATGCATCGAACAGACTCAACCTTCGATCATTTTCCTACAGGAAACCCTGGTGGAAGCTACAGTGGCTAGAAATTTCATGCATTCACTTCGTCCGAGCTGGCTCTCCTGTGCGGCAAGCTCAGTTGGCACTTCGGGAGGCCTTTTGGTCACTTGAGACCCCGCAGCTTTCAATATCTCCCCGATGCTTAGTCCTGGAGGCATTTTACTTACCGGAAGAAGTCTGGAACTGAATCGATCTATAAACCTTCTAAATTTTTATGGCCCTTGCACTGGACGCAAGGACTTCTAGCAAAGGCTTGATGATCTGGGACTCTTAGCAGCTGAAAATCTCATCATAGCCGGGGATCTTAATCTAACTACCTGCAATAATGAATTCTGGGGCGACTCGGCACTGGCTGACCCACTCTCCGGATACTTTCAACAGCTCTTTTTTAAAAATGCATTAATCGACTTAAAACCCCCAGAAATCCTGCCAACCTGGAGGAACGGAAGATATGGAACATCACACATTGCTAAACAACTAGATCGTTTTTTAATTGCTGAAAGTCTGCTTTTACCGTCTTATAATAGCCGCTCCTGGATCAATCTCCCTTTTTTATCAGATCATTCACCGATCTGCTTGCAAATTGGAGAAGGACGCGGCGCCAGGGGTTCCCCCTTTAAATTCAATGCTCAGTGGTTGAAGGATCCATCCTTCACTGAACTCGTCACATCTGCTTGGTCGAATGGTGACCTGGTCATTCCCGGAGACGCACAGGGGAATCTGTTCAGAAAACTCGATTACCTTAAAGCAATTACCATTCATTGGCTGAAGGTTAAAAAAGATAGGGAACAAGCAACATTTAGCAGAATCGAATTTGAGATGGATTCACTCTTAAAACAACAGCTACAGAAGCCGTGTTGTGAGGACCTAGCCCGCAAAATTAGATCACTGGAAGCGGACCGTTACCAGTTGCTTCGAGAAGAAGAAGGTAGATGGCGCATGAAGAGTAGGATGACGTGGCTGGCGAATGGTGACAAAAATACCACTTTCTTTCATAGGGTTGCATGCGCCAGGAGATCTCATAAACATATTTGGGAAATTGAAGATGACTGTGGTAACCTCGTTCTTTCCCAGACAGCTATAAAATCGGCAGCACTTTCACACTTCAAATCTTTTTATCAAGCCCCCCCTGCCCCTTCAATTGCAGATCAGACAGCAGTAGCAAGCTTATTCCCCAATATGATTACACCTGAAGAAGCAAATACATTACTCTCTCCTTGCACTAAAGCCGAACTGCTGGAGATCATCAACAGTTTCAAAAAAGAGAAGAGTCTCGGACCTGACGGCTGGTCGGTCGAGCTCTTCGTCCATTTTTTTGAGCTAATGAGTCCAGACTTACTTGAAGTCATCGAAGATTCGAAAACTAGAAGGGTGGTCAGCTCTTACCTAAACAAAACCTACGTGGTTTTGATCCCAAAAGCTAATCAGCCTAGACTTTTTTCCGACTTTCGCCCCATCTCTTTATGTAATCTTTGTTATAAAATTATATCAAAACACATTGCAGTCAGACTTCAAACATACCTCTCTCGGGCGCTCTCTGAAGAACAGCTTGGCTTCCTCAAAGGAAGACAGATCCTGGATGCGGTGGGAGTGGCACAAGAATGCATTCACTCCATTAAAACAAACGAGCAGCAAGCCATTCTCCTGAAATTGGACCTTAAAAAAGCTTTTGACAGCGTCAACTGGAACTTTCTTCATCTCATCCTTATTCAGAGCGGCTTCGACACTTCCTTCACAAACTGGATTTTGGGCTGTATCACCTCGGCTTCCCTGGCCATTTTAATCAATGGAGAAGCTACTAAACCCTTCAAATGTGAGAGAGGCCTTAGACAGAGTTGCTCACTCTCTCCCCTACTTTTCATCCTGATCCTGAATGGCCTCAGCATCTTACTAAAGAACAAACAGGCGGAGGGCCTCCTGAAAGGCATTAAAGTGGCTGAACAAACCCATATCCTTCATATCCTTTTTGCTGATGACGTACTAATTATGACATCTGCTAACTTGGCTGAATGGTCTATTATACATTCGATCCTCTCATCTTTTTGTGATGTTTCAGGCCTTCAAATTAATGCCTCCAAATCCACTTTCTTGTTCTCAAATGCAATGGTATCCTTACAGCTGGACCTAAGGGATCTTTTTGGCATTGGTGGCAAAGACCTGGCAGATGGCTTCCATTATTTAGGCTTCTTATTAAAAGCCTCCAGGTACACTACAAAAGACTGGACATGGCTCGTGGACAATTTCAGAGAAAGAATTTTCAGCTGGAAGCACCGATATCTTTCCATGGGAGGAAGACTCATTCTGATCAAAGCGGTGCTGGAAAGCCTACCAGTATACTGGATGGCTCTAGCACAAATTCCGGTCACTGTTATGAAGACTCTCCGACAACACTTTTTCTCCTTTCTTTGGTCCGGAAACAAGAAATCCAGAGGCTATCACCTCTGCAAGTGGGAGGATCTCTCGAAGCCAAAATCGCTGGGAGGCTGGGGCCTCAAGCATCTGCCTATGTTTCAATGGGCCCTCTCGACAAATACCTTCTGGAGATTACTATCTACCCCTGGCATTTGGAGCTCTGTCATCAGAGCCAAATACCTTCATCA
>JASDQU010202208.1:0-13503 GCA_032191745.1 Picea mariana | reverse complement strand
CATTATTTTCTTCAAGTTCTTTATCTTGTACAACATCATTTATTCTACTACTTGGTGCTTTGTGCATAAAGCTAGGGGGGAAATCTAACTTTATAATTAAAAACAATCATGAAAAATTAGTGCATGTATAAAACAATATAAAAGTTTGAGAATACAATAAATATTAAAATAGATAATTAATATATATATATATATATATATATATATAGCTAATTACCATGGGACGATATTCACTTGATCTCCCGTCCATGTGCCCATATTTTCTACAATGTTTTTTAGCTGTTGCTATTAAAACTCTTTAGGAACATTTAGTACAACAATTTTTGCAAGGGAAATAACATTTACCGTCACCCTTTTCACCCTCTTTAATTTTTTTCCCACCTCTAATTTGTTCTAACATTCTTCCCCATAGACATATAATGAAAAAATACTTGTTTTGTTTTTGCCAAGAAGACCGGCTTATACCCTTTTTTAACTGTCATTATTATAGCAAAATTGTTGCAACTTCTGTAAAATGCAACATATTTATAGATTTTATAATGTCGCAATTCCAACAATAGTTGACCAAGTCAAATTTGACTTAGTCAAATACTAGGTGACCATTGGGGTGGGGAAAACCTAGTGTCCACAACGTCGCAAGTGCGACAAATATTTCACCAACGTCGCAAGAAAGATGAAAATTTTATGTCGTCGCAAGAGAGATATTTAGTAGTACATCGCAAGAGTGACATAATCGGGGAATATGGAGAAAAAAAATTAAATTTCCTCTATTTTTCGACAGTATGGCCAATTTTGTCCATAACGTCACAAATAGAACGTTGCAATTTTTCCAATATGTACTAATGTATGATACTAAATTTTTGAATTCTGACACCATTAAATTAATTGCTATTTCTTTGCAAATGTACATATTCATACCAAATAGAAACAAGCATATATATACAACATATACAAGAATAATCCATGAAATAAAATGCATAATTGACACACAACACATAAACAAAACACATAATTTTCACTTATCCTTGGGCTAATGTCACCAACTATGTGAAGACCTTTCATGTTCCTCCAATCCTTAGACCATGCTTCTCATAACTATCAACAATGGGTCACCCCCAAGTTGGGGCTAAACACCACCTAGGCAAAGGAATCATAACCCAAGCTAAGGTCTCCCAGACAACATAAACTCAGACTCATGTGCTAACTTAAACTAATAGTCTAAAAACCCTCATTCCCCACATGCTTGTCCCACCCGAGGAAGTGTGCCCCTTCTCTACTCAATAGTCCTTCGGTTTCCCCACTTCCCTTTCAAGGCTTCAAAAACATCCCGAACAGGAAGTCTCAGATCCCTGTAGCTGCAGCTTGGCACCTTCGGAATCAATTCCAAAAAACTATCTCACCTAGAGAGAGTGCTCACAGGCCTGAAAACCTGCCCCTTCAATATCCCATGGGCTTGAAAACCTACCTCTTCAGTCTAGTTCCAAATATTTCCATGGTATGGGTACAAGTACGTTAATGGAATCATGAAAGTATAGCTAGTAGGAGAGAGGTATGGTATGAATTATCATGGAATGATAATCGAATAAACTAAATCCCCCTAAAATTATGTGCATATTCCCAACTTGAAAATTATCATGTTGGGAACTACATGAGCCTCACACATGGACCCCCCCAATTGTTGATACATTCCTCAACTTAGGGAATTAGGAAATATAAAATATCAATACTTTATACTTACATTTTTAGGATTATTAATAAAATATTCTTTTGGGCTTAATCCCCTTAGCTTATCCCATTTTTCCCTGGACTCTTATCACCCCTTTCCCATTCAAGTGGAGCTTATCCCCCCATACTCTTTTACCTAGTTGGTATACAACAGTGATGTGTTTTCATTAAACAAATAAGTGTGATTACATTTTAGAAATATATCCTCACTAGCATTTTAGCTCCTACCTCTCTAGCCTAATAACCACACAGGAACTATCATTTCAAAATACATACATACAAAGGTGCTTTGGCCCCAAAGTGTCTTGGCTCACCAGCCTATATTTACAATTACATTATATTTACATTTGGGGTTCGTCCTTAGGGTATTACATTCCCTCCCCTTTATTTATGCACTATCCTTAGTGCATTATATACACATGTACAATCAAAACTTCAAAAGTGTTCAAAAATATGTGGGTATTCTTCCCGCATAGCATCCTTGTGCTCCCAAGTTGCATCCTTAGGATCGTAGCAGGTCCATTGGACCTGTACTATCCCTATGGATCAATTATGAATCTGCTTGATCTTATGGTCCAAGATGCAAACTGGTTGCACTTGAAAGTCGTTGTCTTACTCCACCTGTGTCACATTCCAATCAATGAAATGATTAGCATCATGTACATATTTTTTAAGAAATGATACAAGAAATAAATTATGAATACACATCAATGCAGGTAAGGAAATCTTGTATGTGAAAGGACCAATCCTCTCTACGATTTCAATCAGACCACAATAACATGCTACTATCTTTGAAAAATTTTCCAACTTCAGGGAAATTCTCTTGGAATTTACTTTTAACAACACATGGTTTCCCACTTTAAACGCTCTGTGAGTTCTGTCTTTATCAACATAACTTTTCTGCATGTCCTAGGTAGCCTCTAAATTTTGTTTTATCTTTCATTTTCTTGATTAATTCTAGTCCAACCACTGCTCTGTCTGTTGGGTTGTCCCAACTCACTAGTGTGTTGCACTTTCTTCCATAAAGTGCCTCAAATGGGCTCATCTTTAGATATGCTTGATACCCATTGTTGTAAGAAAACTCCACCAAATGAAAATAATCCTTCCATTTTGATGTTTTATCCATCACATATATCCTTAGCATGTATTCTATCACCTGATTTATCTTTTTTGTTTTCCCACTTGACTTTGGATGATAGGTCATGCTAAAATTCAGATTCGTTCCAAATCTCTTGAATAATCCCTATCAAAATTTTGATGTAAATTTGGGATTGTTTTCAAATACAATTGTCTTAGGCACACCATGTAGTCTAGAAATCTCTCTCATATAAATATCAACAATGTTAGTTTCCTTGTGAGTGATCTTTACTGAAATAAAATGGGAAACTTTACTAAGTTTATCCACCACCACCATGATGGAATCATGTTGTCTGTTTCGTATGGGAAGTTTAGTAATGAAATACATTTTTACAACTTCCCATTTCCGCTCAGGAATGGATAATGGTCATAGAAAACCAGTTGGGTATCTATGCACATCCTTGATCTTTTGGCATTCCAAACATCTGGCAATAAAATCAACCACTTCTTTCTTCATACATGACCAGTGATATTGTCTCTTAATAGTTGCAATACTTTTATGGTAACCTGGGTGCCCAACATAAGGCACATTATGCATTTCTTTTAATTTTAGATTTTTCAATTCCTAGGAATTTTGCACATAAATGTTTTTTTTGTACATGAGAATTTCATCCTTTTCCAACTTATAGTCTTGTTTTCTGTTGTAAATTATGTTGCTGAAATTTTCGCTTTACTTCCATGTACTGTTGATCTGATTTTTTAGCCTCTAAAATTATGTCCTTAACATCTTATTTGTACATGCTAATGTATATAGCATGCATCTCATGCACCCTCCTAATGAGTGCATCAACCACATTATTCGCGTTACCTTTGATATTTCTTATATCAAAGTCATATTTTCTAACGAATCATAACCATCTTCTTTGTCTGGAATTTAAATTTGGTTGTCGAAATAACTATTTCAAACCACTATGGTCTATCCTCAACTCAAATTGAGTGCCTACACATATTCAAGCCATGCACTATGACTTCCAATTCAAAATCATGAGTAGCATAGTGTCTTTCATGCTCCTTTAATTTCTTTGATTCATAGCATAGCACATGCCCATTCTGACTAAGGAATCCACCAATCCTTTTTTTACATGCATCATTGCATAGTACAAAATATTCATTAGGATCAACAATTATTAAAATTGGTGCATTGGTCAACAAATATATCAATTGTTGGAAACTTCTTTCACAATCAACAATCCATTCAAATCTCGCACCTTTCTTTTTCAAAGATGTGATTGGGTGTGAAATCTTGGAGAAGCCTTCAATAAACCTGATATAATACCCTGCAAGTCCCATGAAATATCTCACCTCTAAGACATTCCTTGGTGTTGGTCATCCTTCAATGGATTTTATCTTCTTCGAGCCCACTTCTATCCCTTTATTTGAAATAATTTCCCCAAAGTAATGTATCTGCCTCTAGTAGAATGAGATTATTCTCAACTTTGTATATAGTTGATATTCTCTCAATACTTCTAATACCATTCTCAAGTGATGTTCATGTTATTCTTCATATTTTGAATAAATTATTATGTCATCCAAAAATAAAAAGACAAACATATCCAAGTATTCTTTGAAAATACCATTCATTAAACACATGAAGATAGTTGGTGCATTTGACAACCCAAATGACACCACTGTGAACTCATAATGACCATACCTTGTTATGAAGCTTGTCTTGTTGATGTTTTCCTCTTTAATTCTTACCTGATGATAGCCTGATCTAAGGTCAATATTGGAGAATATATTTGCATCCCTCAGTTTATCAAAGAAGTCATCTATCCTTGGAAAAGGATACTTGTTCTTCTGATGCAGAGAGGTCCCTCCTAATACCCTGCAGGGTCTCTTCACCTTGACCTCCTACTCACAGGATCGTTCTAATCCCACCTTATGCTGAGCCGAAGCGGCTCTTCAGATTCCCAAGTGGAATCCCTGTCAAACATGACCCAATCCACAGGTCCTTTCTCACTTCCTCACAGCCTCTGCACCGGACCATGACCAATTTCCCCACAGGAAACTATTTATCGGGTGTCGGGGTTTTGCTGTTCCTGCAGTCGAGAGTTCACACCTCTCCAATCCCCGATTCCTGATGAGCTCCTTTCCTCTGAGCACTAACCCCTTCCATATATGCTACAGTCGATGTGATCGCTCCCCATACGATCATAGCCTTATCCCTCTATCAGGGTTTCCAGTTCTAGTTTCCCGATGAGTTCTCCTTTGCCTTTATCCCTCCTGCTAGACTCTCACCATATGATCACTACCCATGACCGTGATCAAACCTCCTATCAGGATTTCCCCTTATCGGGTTTTCAGACTTTTCACTGTCGAGGATCACAACACTCTCCCACTCCCGATCTCCGATTCTCCGATGAGCCTTGGCCCTCCAAGACAAGTCCCACTCATGGCCAACTCCCATGATCACAACCTTATCCCGTCGGGGCTACAAGGCTTATGATGCCTAGATGCATACACCCACGGGATTTTTGATCATCCAAATCCCAATGCTCTGTCGTGTTGACAGTTGGCCTCCACTACGACCCCAATCCTCAGTCCCAATATGCTGACAGTTATCCCCCACTAATCGGGTTTTCGCGGATCGCGATTTCAACATGCACAAACCACCTGTCCTTGGGATCCCCGATATCCCGATGGCTCCAACTCCGATGGCACTAGATGATTGCCACGCGTCCCTCCAACAGACGATCCCGATCTTGTCGTCGTTTCGAGACCTGCAAGTCCCGATGCCTGGTGCCTCGGATCTCCGGAATGGACGATCGCGTGACACGTGCCCCTCCTCAGGCGGACGGCTCAAATTAACTGTCGGGATTTCGAAACTTTCAAAGTCTCATTTCTCTTGTCCTCAGGAACTCCGATTTCCTGATGGCCAATATCCCGATGACTAAACCTCGTGCAGCCTCTGTAGATCCGACGACTGACGAGATTTCTGCCTCAGATCTGACGATTCAAACCTGTTCTCCTCGGGTACTCTTGTTGAGGCTTAACCTCTGTGCACCTTCTCCCGATCCAATGGCTAACGGGATTTCTTCGTGAGATCTAATGGTTGTCGGTCCTTCTCTTTTGCATGCTTCTCCCAGAGCTCCCTGGACGTAGAATTTCAATGGTCCAGAATCTATCCTCTTGCCGATCCGACGGCTGATGTTGTTCCTCCTCCTGTAGGCTCCTCTTGAGCTCCCTGCATGATTTCGTCCTAGACTTGGGAGAATTTAAATCTTTCAAGGGGCTCGGCCTTTGTCGTCTCTCTACGAGCTCCTCGAACTTGAGTCTCGATGCGCGTATCCGACGCTGCCCTTCCTAAACTTTCTCCTTCTTCCGAACCCTCGAAGAATTTGATGACTCCTACGCCTCCTGAGAAGTCCACGCGCACAAAGAATTATCTTTCCTGAGCTTCTACGAGTACTCAGACCCCTTGGGGGATTTTGTCTTCTTTCCTCCTCCCACAGATGGAGAATACGAACACCTTCCTGGTCCCTTGCTCAAGCAATCTCTTGGCTAAGCCTTCTGGGTAGCCAATAGTCCAATGAAGATCCCTCAGTGGATACTTCATTCAGATGACAGAACTCCAAGAGTTCCCTGTTCTCCTGTGACTATCTGCACACTTTCTTGACGCCCTCCTGGTGGAGTATCTCTTCTGCGGAACGTTCAGTAGTTCTGGGTTCTTGTGCACTTATGCATCTGCTCAATGCCTCCTGGAAGAGCTTCTCAGAATCCTCAGTGATTCTGGTCCTTCTCATACTCTCTATAGAGTTCTTCTTCCTCCATGCACCCTTGTACACACGCTCAATGCCCACTTGACAGAGTTCCTACAAAATTCACAGCAGAATTTTGTCTGCAACCGTGTTCTCAATTACACAGCCTTACCTCCAAGGTGTTCAACAACCTTGAGGTCTTCCTCCTGAGTTGTTGACTTTAGTCCTGTGCCTCAGCACGTCTTTGTCTAACTCCTCAGAGTTCAAAAGTGCATCCTCAGTGCACTGGTACTCAGAGTCCCCAGCACTCTGTCATGCCCTCATGGCATGAAACCTCAAAGACCTCTCAATTGAAATCACACGAACTCCTGCAGAATGCATAGCACACAATATACATCTACAACATATATATGGAACACACACAGACATCCATTCAAAACAGAATAATGCAGGAAAAACTGTTGTTTTATTAAAAATGGCAACAATGCCTGTATCCTTACAATGGTGTTCCTGAACTCTCTCTGGCTCCTCTCCTACACCTCTACTCACTCAAAATGAGATCTCTAAAATCTCTTTTACCTAAGGGGCTCATCGAGCGCTTCCCTCCAGGATTTACCTACCCTAATAAATTACAATCAATGGGCTGTCTAGTCCGCTATCGGATCCAGATCTCAGCCATTGCACCTATTAAATGCTTATCTTATCTACAGCCTGCGCAAAGGCATGGCTTTCCTGGCTTAATAGCCTAAGCACATTAAATTTACATTCATTTCAAATTCAAATGAGGTTGCGCCTCCCTTTTAGCATTTGAATGCTTGCACGCTGATGTGGCTGGTTGGCTGGCTGGCTGGCATGGAGCGATGCTCCTGCATCATCTTCACACTCACCTTATTCAGCTTCCTAAAGTCAATGCAAAGCCTTAAGGTTCCATCCTTTTTCTTCAAAAATAATACTGGAGCACCCAAGAGTGACATACTTGGGCACATATACCCCTTCTTAAGAAGCTCTTAAATTTGCATTTGCAAATCCTTCAATTCTGGTGTACTCATCCTATAAGAAGTCTTGGATACTGGGGATTCTCCAGGCATTAGATTGATAGAGAAATCAATATCTCTCTTGGGTAGCAGCCTCTCTATTTATTTAAATGAATATTCAAAATCCTTTAGGATTAATTAATATTAAATATTTATCACTTTATCCTTAGGTTCCTCTTCCATATGTGTTGCAAATAATTGTCATCATTTCCTGAAGTTTTTCTTTAACTACAAAAACAAAACTTATTTGATAGTTACAACCCTTGGAATACCCTGTATTGATTTCAAGTTTCCTTCTTCATCCAATAAGGTGAATTCCTTATTATAATGATCTAGGGAAGCATGATTATGGTCCAACCAATCCATACCAATTAGGAAGTCATATGAGCCTAAAGGTATGATGTTCAAATATTCCCTGGTTCTCAGTCCATTCATGTTCATTGGACATGCCTTAAGCATCTCGTTAATTTTCTGTTTAGCTTCTGTAGCTAGCTACATCAACCAAGGTTTTCCAAGCTTTCTTATTGGAAATTAAAATATTTCATGTTGGAATATTGAGATGGGGAGGGGTGAATCAATATGAGAGAAACATCACATCAAATACATAGTACATAGGTATTTACGTGGAAACCCAAATGGGAGAAAACCACAAAATTATTTATTATATAGACCAAGAATTCATTCATAGGAAGAACCAACTTCCAAATTATCTAGCTACAATCGGAAGGAGGCTACAACCCCCTATTTAAAGGATCCAACCTAAAGGAAGATACAACTCCCTGAATTCTATGGCTCCAACCAGAAGGAGGCTACAACCTCATCGATTATCCAACTCCAACCAGAAGGTGGCTACAACAACCTAGTTCTAAGGATCCAACGTAAAGGAAGCTCCAACTCCCTAATTCTCTGGTTCCAACCAGAAGGAGGATACAACCCACTTTCCTTACCACATCCTGTGGTCGTTGATAAATGTATAGCAACTATCACTACCACAACCACTGCAATTGTCACTGCCATTATCACATCAACCTGTTACCTATCAATCTATGATTGTATCCAACATGTCACTGATCAACCTATCCAATCTGTCACTATCATCGATACTCAACCATATCATCTCACATGGATCATATACCAAGGACACCTCTCGACTAGATTTCCAACATCACCAACACATCCATCTACCAAGCATGTACCAAGATCACCAACATACCATCACAAGATATATGTCTCAATCATGTACCAAAGCATGTACCTTTCACCATGCATCAACTTGTGCCACAACCTATATCACAACAAGTGCATCAACCATGCACCAAAACCTATACCAAATTGTGTATCAACCATTCACCTCAACTTTTACCAAATAGTGCATCAACCACACACCAAAACCTGTACCATATGCCTCAACCAGGTACATCAACACCATACCATCTATCAATATTGTACCATACCATGTTCCAACCATACACATCAACCATAACAACTTTCTCAACCATATACCATAAAACTCTCAATCACACCATGTACTATAAGATAAGCGTCAATTATACACCATAACATGTATCCAAAACATAAACCAAGATAGCCAATAATCCTTCTAATCCATGTATCTTAACATCACCAAGATGAAAAATATCACATACTATCACCACCATGTATGTACCATAACACCATAACCATAACCCATAGAACTAACCTATGATTATGTAGTTGACTTGTTGTACTTGTAAACTGACCTGTAACTCTTCCAAATTCCTAAAAAACCAGTACGAACATCTCTTCTCACTCTTTCACAAGCTTTTCACATGTACGTGACTTTCTCTTTTACAACCTATGTATTTCCACTCTTTAATCCACTGCATCCCACATACATACGTTCCCTAAAAAACCTACAACTCACATATGCATCAGAAACTAGGGTTTGCTACAATGATATTTTTTTCACTTGATACCTTTGCAACCTCATAAATGTGTCGTCACAAACTTGCCAAAATATCACAAAACTAGATCATAACATTCATAAGATAGATATTCAATGTGAATGTGTGTTCCCAAATGAGAGACTCTTGAGGTGTATTTATACTTGCGCTAGGTAACCTCTTTCCTTATTTTAGGGGTTTCTTGTTAAACCCACCTTACCCCTTTGAAAAAGACTTATAATCAACTAGGGACTTCTTTCCCACTCTTTGGGGATTCCAACTTTACAAGGCCATATCTCCCTAACCATGCGGAACCACATGGTGTTCCACATATCATCAGAAACTGCATGACATGTACTATCCATCTACAATAGTATTACCTACAATTATATTGTCCTTCATGTCATTATTCCTTAATCAATGTCGTGTCCCATAACCACACCTTCAGGGATACATGTAGACTACATCAAATGTACCCAACTAACTCACCATCAATCTCGATCATACAAATTTCAATCAATTTTCCAACATCTATGGACCTCTCCAAGGGTTGAAAGCAATCTTTAATGGTTGACATCAATATCCAAGATCACTCTTAATTTCAATCAATTGTCCAACATCTATGGACCTCTCTAAGGTTTGACATCGATATCTAAGGGTTGACATCAATCTCCAATATCACTCTCCAAAGGTTGACATCAATGACAACCAATTGTCCAACAATCTCCCCCTTTGGCATTGATGTCAATACTTAGACATGGAAACACTCATTCTCATGCTCCTTCTGTGATCATCACTCCTCATCAATGTTTCTATCTATCCCTCTTTGACATCAATGGAAAAGGGTATCTCCTCTTCGGGTTGATCCCCCTGTATTCATGCCTATGTTATTTCTCTTCACATTTGACCAAAGGTTAACTCCCCCTGTCAATATATATCCTCTTGATATTGTACATGTTGTAATCAATCATGGGAAAAAGAATACCTCCCCCTGTGTGTTTGTCTCCCTTCTTGTATGCTACTAATATTGTTTTTTGGATCTCTCTCTGTGATGATTTTTGTTCACTTGAATTTTATGTAAGATGTAAATCAATGTAGGGCTACCTGTATATGTTTATTTTCCTCTCTTCCAGTGTCGTTTATTGTTCATTGGTTCTTCCTCTTGAATTCCACTGACATATATAAAAATTATTCACAATTTTATTTCTTCATTTACTTGTCATGTTCACTTGACCATATTGTTCAACAAAGTCCTTCTAATGATATAGCTTCTATTGTTGGTTTCTATTTCCCTAGTCTTTTGTTCCTTTCACTACTTTTACTTTTTGTGACTAACTGATTCCACTTATTCCATTTGTAGATATGGTGTTGTGCATCTAACCCGTGTTTCATGTACCTTCTAATCATATCATGAATCCATCTCTGCCCATATGTCACAAACTATTAATAACCCTTCTACTCTACTTTCCAAAATGCTAACCCATATGTCACTGTACCATTCTGAAGTCTGCTCTTGAATATACTACAACTGATCATCACATGTTCCTATTTATCAGACTAAATCAAATATCTTCACTGATATGGTATATCTACTCATCCAAATCTACATGTCTGGAACAACTTGTATTGAAGATATCTCTGCCTGAGTACAATCATAACCTTGTTCCTATGTAGCTCTGAACTGACACCTGTGTGGGAACACTACTTATCAACCGATTAATATATTACTCTATACTTATACTATATTACTTCTATGAATCTATCTTCTCAAACTCTATAAGTTGTACGAAGGATAGTTCTCTGGTATGTCTCAGCTACTGCACTAACTCCCCTATTCATTATTTATATTTAATGGGAATCTCCAAGCCAGATGGATCATAAAAATACCCACTCTAATGCAGAGTCATCTTCTTCTTCATCTATATATTCATCATCTCTCTGAACTTTGACTTCTCCCTTTCTTCATGTGGATTTATCTTGCTCTATAATTCCTAAAATTACAATCCACTGAACCTTTTATTTATTCATCTATCCTGGTTTTGTTTCATTTCTTCTCCAAACCTTTTTGTATCAGACATCTTCCTTTTTCTCTGTGCATTTGTCTTCATCTCGTATTATTTCCAATCTTGTGATCTATGGGACCAGGTATTTGTTTGCATGTTCTTCTTGTTTTATTTTCCATACTTTATTATATCTTAAATCAACGTTCTCTTTCATAGAAGTACACATCATGCTTCTACAATCATGAGCTATGTGTCCATAGTTATGGAATTTGTAAAATTCAATGTCATGTGGGGCCACATACGCTTTTCTTGCTTGAACATTTCTTCCACAGGCCCTGCAATTTGCAACCTTATGTCCAAAGTTAGCACAATAAAAATGATTACCATAAAATAAATTTACATACCTAGGAGTGAATGATCTTCTTTGTGGTGTAATCCTTTTGAATTCTTGCCTTGGATGATCATGATCATGATTGAGGTTTTTTTGTTGCTTGAATGTGCAGAATCTCCTTTTGTATTCTTATTCTTGATAATTTTTCACTTTTGGATTGTTCTTCTTCAATGGATTGCATTCTTCCTTTTTCATCGAACTTTTAATGACTTCTGCATAAGTCTTTGGCTTCTCTTCATTATTCCTTTCTAGAAACCTAGAGGAATTCTCTTCAACTGGTGATGCAGATGCTTATTTATCTTCAACATTTGTGGCAATCTTGAAAACTTTTACTCTTAACATGACAACTTCTTCTTCAATCTTCTCCACCTCTTCTTATTTTTTCGTCATCTGGTTCCTCATGAATTATTCTACTCTCTTTACTTCTTCAAGTTGGATCTTCAATGTGATTATATCATCTTCAATTTGTCTATCTTGTTGAGTGAACTCTGCTCCAAGATTATTTAAATCATTAGTTCTTTCCTTGAGATGATTGGTCAGTATCTTCTCTCTCTTTTCTGCTTCTTCCTTATGTGTTGTTATTTTGACTTCCAAATACTTATTTTGATCCTTGAGAGTTTCTTACATCCTTATAGCTTATTCTAGATGACTTTTTAGAATCATGATCATCTTCTTTACTTCTTTGGTTTTGGAGTTTTGAGATTCTTTTATTTTCCTTAGTTCTACCTTAAGTGAGTTGTTTTCTTTTCTTTCAGTCCTTACATATTCAATTGCACTGATCAATTGTACTTTGTAATCAACGCATACCTCTTTGTATTCTTCATCTTTTTAATCTATCTGATAAGATGAGCATCTTTCTTCCTGTTTTGTACCTATATCGCTTTTATAAATCTCTCACTCTATGATGGGAGAAGAATGAATATTATGTAGATTATCCCAGAGTTCTTTAGCTAATGAAAATTTTTCCACTTTGTCCTTCACTGAATTAGGTAATTCTTCCATGATGAAATACATTGCTATTTTTTTGTTCCTTTTGAATTCCTTCTTGGTTGCAGACTTTGGTTTCTTTGTAGCATTGTATCCTATAACAACTAAGTGCCAAACATCATATCCCTGTGCCTATAAAAATACCTACATCCTGCAACTCCATAATTCATACTTCAAACCTTTCTGACCATTGAACATTGGTGCTCCATTCATAATGTACTCCATGATATACCTTCCAGTGGTTAATCTATTTCCTTGAAGGATCTGACTCTGCTACCAATTTTTGGAATACTGAGAGGGGAGGTGAATCGGTATGAGCACTTTATACCACTTTTAACCACAATATATATTATTTCACTTTATCAACAATGTTTAACAGTTTATCATCAATGTATCATCTATTATTGCATTCAATATATCATGAAAATATAATCATAAGCAACATGACATCAACAACATCACATAAAATACATAGTACACCAGTATTTACATGGAAACCCAAATGGGAAAAACTGTTGATACTGAGAGGGGGGTGAATCAGTATCAAGTACAATTTAAAAACCTTTTTCAACTTATACCTAAACCATTCAATTATATCCAATGAGC
>JASDQU010202206.1:0-17688 GCA_032191745.1 Picea mariana | reverse complement strand
CTCTTGTTTTAACGTAGAGTTACTTTATATTATTTATAATTTATAATTTTTTAAAGTTTTTCTTTAGTTTTTTTAATATAAATTTGCTTTTAAATTTTATTTATTTTTATTAATCTCAAATGTTTTCTTTTCCTCGGTTTTTTTAGTTTTTAATTTATAAAAATAAAATAAAATTACATATTTTTTGTTAAATACTCAAATATAGTGTTATTTAATTACAAATTTTTTTATGTATTGAAGTAATGGTAAACAATTTGTTAAAAATGATGTTATCCACTATATTTTAAAAGTATGGAGCTATAATTAAATTAATGAGACACAATTATATGAAAAAACGTAATTTCAAAAAAGTAAATGGTAAAAAATATTTTTAAGATTGAAAGAAGTATGGAAAAATGACTAAAAACACGGTGGAAAAAAAATAAAAAATAAAAATATTGTGGAAATGTTATGTTTCAGAAAAGTTAAAATATCAAAATACCACCTAAAAACAATGGGTGGGGGGGGGGGGGTGCTACCGGTAGCACCATTTTTAAAAACGAGGTAAAAATTGTGACCCTTGAAAAAATAAGAACTCGACAAAGTCTCGTTAAGTTGGTAATATTGTTCCTTTCTACCCTTGTCTCTCTCTCACCACTCTCTCTCTCTGATGCAGGAGCATCTCAAGTGAGCCAGCGCGGAGGCAACGGATAGCTGGAAAAGCGCCCAACACAAATTTTGAAATCACCTTGAAGTTATTTCGCAATCTTAAATGAAGCCATTAAGAAGAAGCTCACTTGTAAAATGTAAACGGACCTTGAGCGATTTGCTCTTGTCCTTAGTAGGTAGGAGGCATTTATGGTAGTTAATGCAAGTAGGTAGAATTGAATGTTAGATTAGATAGTTTTAGAGCACAAGAGGGAAACAAGATATATACACCCTCATTGTGTATTGTAACATTATCAGAGAGAGCATAGAAGAGAAGCAGAGAGCTGTGTGAAAACACCCATGGACAGAAATTTGGATTAATAGAGAAAACTTTGATTCAAATTCATGGTGTCATGTTTGTTCTCTGTGTAGGTATGCTAAATGTTATGCTCATGGTTATTTCACTCTTTCTTCTGTACATTTTCTTTTATGCTATGTATGAATGATTTCTTGTTAAATGTTTGAAATCTGAGAGGAAAGGGAGAAGGAATGAGTTTCAACTGTTTCTCTATCTGAGCAAGAGTTCCTGCAAGGAGTGCAGTTAAATTTTCTACAAGGAGTGCGTCGACAAGGTGTTCAGAGGTTTGTCTCTGAAAGCTCAGGAGAGATATATTTTTTTCTCACTCACTCAGAAGTGTAGACAGGCATAGGAGCCGTGCAAGGAGTGCGCAGGCCGAGTGAAGTCTCAGGGTTGTGGACCTGAGTAGAATATTGAGAGACTACTGTTGCAGGTGTGTGCATAATCAAATGATTTCAACACTTGGAAGTGTTTGAAAGCCTGTCGCAAGGAGTGCGTGCAAGGGTTTGTCTAAAAGATGAAGAGCCGTGGAAAGTTCATAAGGATTTGACCTTTCGAAGGAGTAAAAAAGAAGGCATAGTGATGAGGGNCGCAAGGAGTGCGTGCAAGGGTTTGTCTAAAAGATGAAGAGCCGTGGAAAGTTCATAAGGATTTGACCTTTCGAAGGAGTAAAAAATAAGGCATAGTGATGAGGGACTGCAGGAGGACAGATTCTAAGAGGAAGGTTGGACGATCAAAATTCTCTGGGGAGAAATAGCAAAGATCTGTGAACCGTTAGATCTCACGGAGGAGCAGGGGAGATACCACGAGTATTCCCGAAATATTCTAAGCTCAGGAGGAGTAGGACCATAGATTCAAACCATAAGGGTCAATGGATTTACACATGGGTTTCTATATCGAGTTTTCATGGATTGAAGTCCCGTAAAATTTGCAATGAGAATCACGAAATCACGAAACATGAAGTCCTGAAAAGATAAAAGGATTTGTGTGGGGCCACATAGGAGTCAGCGAGTGGACAGGTGGTGCGCTATTGACACAGAGTCAACCTCCATTGACCATTTCAGAGTTTCAGGGAGTGAAGTTCTGAATTATTTGCATTAGGATTCACGATATAGCGAAGTCCGAACTCCCTATGAAGTAAAGGGGCGTTGAAAGGTCAATCTTGTGAGCGTGTTGGAATTTCAGAACGTCGAGTTTCAGGAATCACAGGAACAATTTTCTTGACACCACGACCACTGAAATTGCGATAAGGAAAAGTCTGAAAGAGAAAGAGGAAGGTCAGTGTTGATTGTCTTCAGGTTTCGGAGATTCGAGAGACAGGCCCTTGACGTACGAATTCGCAAAAGTGGGAAATCTGATCTCCTAAGTGCAAAGAGGGGATCCTGAGAGAATTTGTTGTGGGTGTAGATTTTTCGAAAGGAAAATAGAAGACCGTTTTAGAGTTCTTCGGGCCAGTGGTGGAGGGAAGATCTTGTTGGTGTGGACCTTCTGACCTGTGGGTTTTGGAAGGGGCATGCATAATCATTTATGGTATCATAGCACAAAAAGGTTCTTTTCTTTCTATAGCAGAGAAGGAAATAAAATTCACCATGCCACCAAGGAGAAGGAACAGACAAACACCCGATCCACCAGAGGATAGGGAAATGCTGAGAAGAAGAGGTAGGCAAATGACTGATCCAACCATGGAGAAAGAAATGAGTGATCTACGAGCTAGACTCGAATACATGGAGACAACACAGAGATGCACAGTCAGTGTTGGGGATCTTAGTGATTCTGAAAGTAAGATTGGGGCTGAACATGAGGAAGAAGTTGAAGCTAAAGATTGAGAAAACAAACATTTGATTAGAGCTATTGCAAGAATGGGTGGAAGAGTGAAGATGGACATTCTAGTTTATGAAGGAAGTCTGGATGCAGAGGAGCTTCTAGACTGGATTAGAGTGATGGAAAAATACTTTGACTATGAAGATCTCGAAGAAGACAAGAAGGTCAAGAATGTTGTCACAAGATTGAAGGGACATGCAGCATTGTGGTGGGATGAACTACAAGCCGACAGATGATGCAAAGGCAATCATAAGATCAAGAGATGGGATAGAATGATAGCAAAGTTGAAGGCGACATTCATCCCCAGGGATTACTAGATTACTCTGTTTAGGAGAATGCAGAACCTGAGAAAGAAGCTGATGACAATGAAAGAATACACTGAGGAATTCTACAAGTGAACATCAGGGAAGGTCATCGGGAGAGTGATGATGAAAAATTTGCTAGATATATGAATGGCCTGAGATACAACATTCAGGATGAGATGAGCATGGTAACCATCCGAACGGTGGAAGATGCTTATCAGATGGATCTGAAAGTGGAAGAGAAGCTGAGCTGAAAGAAGGGTCAGAGAGGTCGAGGCAAAAGTCAGCCCAGTGGTAAATCATTTGCCCAGTATAAATATCAAAAGCCCAAGGAGGACTGGAAGAAACCTCAGACTCGACCTAAGAGAGGTGGAACCTCACAGTGAGGGCAGCATACTGAACAGAGAGGAGACTATGCTGACAATAATACTTTTCCTTGTACTAGAGGTAGAGGAAGAGGAAGAGGTGGAGTAATCACATGCTTCACATGTGGAAATAATGGGCACAAGTCTTACAAGTGTCCAGATAAAAAGAAAGAAGGAGGAGAAAATCACATCGCCAAAGAAAAGTGGTGAGATGTTGAGGCAAAAGATCATTGATGATGTGAAAAGTTCTTTTGACACCAGAGAAGGAGGTGGAGAGTTCAGTCCAAAGGACTAGACTTTTCTGGACTACTTGCAAAACCAAGGAGAGGGTATGCAAGGTCATTGTGGACAGTGGTAGCATGGATAATCTCATTTCAACGGAGATGGTAGAGAAGCTGGAGTTGGAGACAATTGATCATCCAAACCCATACAAAGTTTCATGGCTACAAAAAGGACATCAGGTAACTGTCACTAAACAATGTTTAGTTGAATTCAAGATAGGAGGATATAATGATAAGATACTATGTGATGTCATTCCTATGGATGTTTTTCATCTATTGCTGGTTAGACCATGGCAATATGATAGAAATGTGATTCATGATGGGAGAATGAACACATACACCCTAGAGAAGAATGGGAGGACTCACATGTTGCTTCCAATCAAGGATAAGGAGGTGAAGCCAGAAGTAAGAAACACTGTACCTCTCATGAGTGGGAAGGAACTTCTTACAAAGGTTAAGAAGAAGGAGGATCCATAGTTCATTGTGGTCAGCAAACTGAATATTTTTTTGACCAGCACAAGGGTGGATGATTTACCAGAGGAAGTTCAGGAACTGCTGGAAGAGTTCGCTGACATAGTAGTGGACAAATTACCTCATTTGTTTCCACCGATTAGAAGTGTGAGTCATCACATTGATCTCATACCAAGAGCCAGTTTGCCAAACAAATCCGCTTACAGATTGACGGCGCAAGAGAATGACGAGGTTAAGAAGCAAGTCCAGGATTTGTTGGACAAAGGTTTGGTCAGGGAAATATTGAGTCCATGTGTTGTTCTAAAAGTACTCAGTCTGAAGAAAGACGGAGGCTGGAGAATGTGTACTGACTCAAGGGTGATTAACAAGATAACCATCAGGTACATATTTCCATTGCCGAGGATGGATGATCTGATGGATTGCTTGAGTGGAGCAAAGTATTTTTGAAAGATTGATTTGAAAAGCGGTTATCACCAAATCCGCATGAGAGAAGGTGATGAGTGGAAGACAACATTCAAAACCAATGAAGGGTTGTATGAATGGCTTGTTATTTTGTTTGGCTTAAAAAATGCACTGAGTACCTTCATGAGGTTGATGAACGAAGTCCTGAGGGAGTTCATCGGAAAATTTTTCATTGTGTATTTAGATGACATACTGGTTTTCAGTAAAACAGTGGCAGAGCATCTGAAACATTTGGCTACAGTGATGCAGAGATTGCAGCAGGAGAAGTTGTTGATAAATATGAAGAAATCCTCATTCATGAATATGGAGCTCATTTATTTAGGGTTTGCTATTTCTGCAGATGAGTTGATGATGGATCCAGATAAGGTTGAGGTAATCAAGAATTGGCCATCGCTGAAGAATATCTTAGAGGTGATAATTTTTTACGGATTGGCTAGTTTCTACCGAAAATTCATTAGGAATTTCAGTGGAATTAGTGCACCAATGATGGACATAGTAAATAAAAGACAATTCTTTTCATTGGATAGAAGAGGCTGAGAAACGTTTTAATCTGTTGAAGAGGAAGATTATGGAACAACCAGTTTTGGTGTTGCCAGATTTCCAAAAGACATTTCAGGTGAAATGCGATGCAAGCAGGTTTGCAATAGGGGCAGTCTTGAGTCAGGAAGACAGGCCGATAGCATACTTCAGTGAGAAGATGAATGAAGCGAAAGTGAAATACTCCACTTATGATAAGGATTTTTTTGCTATCATATAGGCATTGATGAAATGGAGACATTACCTGATCCTGAAAGAGTTTGTCTTATACAGTGACAATCATGCATTGCAGTTTGTGACTCAACAGGAAAAGTTGAATTAGAGACATGTTAAATGGGTTGAATACATGCCGAATTTCACTTTTGTGATTAAACATATCTCTGGTACTGCTAACAATGTTGTTGATGCTTTGAGCAGGAAGTGTTTTCTATTCCAGGAGTTCAAAGTCAAAACGTTGGGTTTTGATGATCTCAGGGACATGTATAGAGATGATCCATATTTTAAGGAGGTGTATGAAGCAACTCAGAATCCAATTCTCAGAGATAGAAGCCAATGGGTAGAGTACATGATCCAGGAAGGATTACTATTTAGAGGTAATAAACTGTGTATTCCGAAATGCTCCATGAGGGAGAATCTACTGAAGGAGAAACACAGTGGAGGATTGGCAGGGCACTTTGGTCACGACAATACATTCGCAAAGTTGAATGAGTCATATTTTTGGACGGGAATGCGAGCAGACGTCAAGAGATTCATGGACAAATGCATAATTTTCTAGCATTCAAATGGAAGAAGACAGAATGTCAGGTTTTATCAACCATTGCCCATACCTGAGAGACCCTAGAATGCAATCAGTATGGATTTCATATTGGGGTTGCCAAGAACACAAAGAGGTTTTGACTCAATCTTTGTGGTGGTGGATAGATTTTCCAAGATGGCACACTTCATTCCATGCTAGAAGACCAATGACACAACTCACATTGTGAATCTATTTTTCAAAGAAGTCATTCGACTTCACGGCTTACCAAGAAGCATAGCTTCGAATCGAGACACCAAGTTCATAGGGCACTTTTGGAGGACCTTGTGGAAGAATATGGGAACTAACTTGTCATTTAGTTCAACTTATCATCCTCAGACGGATGGATAGATAGAAGTGGTAAACAAAAGTCTGGGAGACTTGCCGAGAAGTCTGGTGACATAACACTATAGCTAGTGGGACAACATATTACCACAAGAAAAATTTGCTTATAAGGACTCGGTTAACAAAAGCATAGGGTAAATTCCATTTTATATTTCTTATGGCATGAAACCAGGGGGAACTTTTGAATTGAGGGTATCAGAACAAAGTGCGACTAGGAGCGCTAGTGCAGAAGAATTCACAGAGGTGATGAAGGAAGTTCACAACCAGGTGAAGGAGAGGTTACATAATTCAAGTCAGGAATATAAGCGCAGAGCAGATCAGCATAGGAGACAACTTCAATTTGAGGTTGGTGACTTGATTTTTCCGCATTTGAGAAAGGAAAGCTTCCCAAGAGGAACATATAATAAGTTGAAGATGAAGAAAATCAGACCGTGTAGGGTCTTGAAGAAATTTGGGGCGAATGCTTACGAGATTGAATTACCCGATGGGATCGAAATTTCTTCGATATTCAATATCTCATATTTGTACCCATATAAATCTGAGGAAGCAGGGACAGGAAATGAACAGCCAGTAATCCAGTGGAAAAAACAGATGCTAGTTGCAGATAAGCCTCAGATGGAGTGCATACTGGATAAAAGAGTAAGCAAGAAGACCAGGCGGAAGCAATACTTTGAATATTTGGTCAAATGGAAGAACCATCCAGTTGAATATGCTAGCTGGGAGAGCGAAGCAGAGATCCAGAGGCATGGACACACCATGCACGAGCTCATGGATAGGAGCCCATGAAAATTTTCAGGCCAGGAAGTATAATGCAGGAGCATCTCAAGTGAGCCAGCCCGGAGACAATGGACAGCTGGAAAAGCACCCAACACAAATTTTGAAATCACCTTGAAGTTATTTCATGATCTTAAATGAATCCATTAAGAAGAATCACACTTGTAAAAAGTAAACGGACCTTAAGCGATTTTCTCTCGTCCTTAGTAGGTAGGAGGCATTTATGGTAGTTAATGAAAGTAGGTAGAATTGAATGTTAGATTAAAAAGTTTTAGAGCGAAATAGGGAAATGCGATATAGACACCCTCATTGTGTATTGTAACATTATCAGAGAGAGCATAGAAGAGAAGCAAAGAGCTGTGTAAAAAAACCCATGTACAGAAATTTGGATTAATAGAGAAAGCTTTGATTCAAATTCATAGTGTGATGTTTGTTCTCTGTGTAGGTATGCTAAATGTTATGCTCATGGTTATTTTACTCTTTCTTCTGTACATTTGTTTTTATGTTATGTATGAATGATTTCTTGTTAAATGTTTGAAATCCGAGAGGAAAGGGAGAAGGAATGAGTTTCAATTGTTTCTCTATCTGAGAAAGAGTTCCTGCAAGGAGTGTAGTTGAATTGTCCGCAAGGAGTGTGTCGACAAGGTGTTCAGAGGTTTGTCTCTGAAAGCTCAGGAGAGACAGCTTTTGTTCTCACTCACTCAGAAGTGCAGATAGGCACAGGAGCCATGCAAGGACTGTGTAGGCCGAGTGAAGTCTCAGGGTTGTGGACCTAAGTAGAATATTGAGAGACTACTATTCCAGGTGTGCACAGAGTCGAAGGATTTCAACACTTGGAAGTGTTTGTAAATCTTCCACAAGGAGTGCATGCAAGGGTTTGTCTAAAAGATGTAGAGACTTGGAAAGCTCAGAAGGATTTGACCTTTCAAAGGAGTAAAAAAGAAGGCATAGTGATGAGGGACCACAAGAGGACAGATTCTTAAAGGAAGGTCAGACGGTCAGAATTCCCTAAGGAGAAATAGCAAAGATCCATGAACCGTTAGATCTCACGGAGGAGTAGGGGAGATACAGAGAGTATTCCCGAAAGGTTCTAAGCTCACGAGGAGTAGGACCATAGATTCAAGCCATAAGGGCCGTTGGATTTACACATGGGTTTCTATATCAGGTTTTTGTGGATTGAAGTCCCGTAAACTTTGCAATGGGAATCGTGAAATCATGAAACGTGAAGTCTTGAAAAGCTAAAAGGATTTGTGTTGGGCCACAGAGGAGTCAACGAGAGGATAGGTGGCGCACTATTGACACAGAGTCAACGTCCGTTGACCATTTTGGAGTTTTGAGGAGTGAAGTTCCAAATACTTTGCATTAGGATTCACGATATAATGAAGTCCAAAGTTCCTATGGAGTAAAGGGGCATTGAAAGGTCAACCTTGTGACTGTGTCAGAATTTCAGAACGTCGGGTTTCGAGAATCGCGGGAACAAGTTGCTTGACACCGTGACCACTGTGTTATCACTCCAAGAAACTCCTTAGGGTTGTAGGCTAATGATGCTTGGTAACTTAAAAATAATGTGCAAGTATGCTTGGAACAATGGGGTATTTAATGATCAATGTAATAGACAATTAATCATACATCTAAAGAAATAGTGCTTTCAGGAAACAATAATCAGATCAAGTAATTTGAAAGGAGAGGATGAAAAACACTAATCTTGATGGCCAAATAGAGTTGGGTGTAGGGCTTGATAAAAGATAAAAAGAAAATCCTTCACTTCAAATCTATGAGCTCAATAAAGATATAACAGTCTTCATAAGATAAGATAAACTGAAATGAAGTACATAAATAGAAACATGGATATTTTTGATATTGAAAACGAAAGGAAACTGCAATTTTATTATATCATAAGAGTCTATACAATAGCACAAAAATGTATCCCAGTTTGAACCTCCAAGTATCTATATTAAGTCTGTAGCTTTATAGCTTTACATCAAAGTCTTCAGATCCTAAAACAGTGGATATGATTTTTTAAAAATAGAAAGTAAACTAGATTTACAAAAAACTAGGAAGAGATCCTCAAGATGAGGTCAATCTCTATCTTTTGGTCTTCAAACATTGGTTGAAAGTTGATGAAGTGTAGCCTAGCCTTCCAAGGCTCTTTGATCTGTTCCTCTGAAAGTGGAATTCGAATTTGATGATGTGTGCCAAAAATCCTGAAATTCTACCTTTTAAAATGAGGCCAAATGTGTTTGAACAACCTCTCTCTGACCTTATCTCACAAAACTAGCATTTAAATCTGACTTGATAATTCACCACCTATCTATTCCAAGAGGTTTCATCTCTTTTTGGCTCGAAAATTTATGATCTGGGTGAAATTTTGAGTATTCTATTCATTACAGGCTTTCACCAGCTAATTTACCCGAAAATCCGCTCCTTAGCTGGTGAAAGGTGGAGCTTTCACCATCTAACTAGCAAAATTCAAGACTGGTTAGCTGGTGAAAGCACAGATGTTTTCAAAATCAAATTTCATAGTCATGGAGAGTCCATTTTGCATGCTTGAATAGTCGATCGACATCTACAAATCCTAAGATTTCTAATGGTGCTTTCAAATCTGCATTTGGAGTCTGGGAAGCTAGTCAAATATTACATACAATATTAGGCATCATTCTTTCAAAAATGCCAGTGAATTTTTTATCGCTAACATCTGGATCCAACTGGGATGGAGACCTCCCTGCGAGGTCTCCAAGAACCTGGAAGACCTTGTGCCTTTAGCATTGGGCATGGAGTCATACATTCTTTATAATTTAGCATCTGGCTATTTTCCAAAGTTTGTTGTTGTCTTTCCCAATCTTCTTTATCTGTAGCATGTCTTCTTCAAACTCCCCTGGAAGTGTTGTTTGCACCTTGACGTGGCATCTGTTGTGGAAATATCTGAAATGAGAGTATTGCAGATAGCTTGAGGTCTTTAACTTTTTTTTTTCCTGCAGCTTCAGATATAAAGAAATTGTCTTGAGATGACCTGGTGTGTTGAATCAAACACTTCACCTTGCTCTGTTTCTTCAAAGAGAATCATTGTACTTTGTGAACCAATGTCCATCTCTACTTCGATATCCATATCAATGCAACTTGTTCAGTCATGTCATTTCCCTAAAAGGAATCTAGAAGAAGATTTTCAGGAGATAACTGATCCATATTGAATTAGAAGACTGAGCCAACCTCCTAGGTCCTCTGAAATAAAATGTACCAAAACCCAATATATATTGCCACAAATATGGATATTAGCTGCCTAGCCATGATGAGATCAGAGATCTTCTTCCTCCTATAAGCCCATGGCTCAAAACCTTGTTAATGAAAGCACACTTCCACCCTCCAAATCCTGCATATGAACAGTACAATCCATACTGCCCGATACCAATACTTGTCTACTCTGTGCTTCTTTGCAGTAAACATCATATTATGTGCTGGAATTTTAGTTGACCATCTTTAACCTTTAGTCCCAAAACCTCCACAAATCTTTGATGCTATGCAGATAAGCCTTCCAAGTCTATTTAATGACTCTTGAAGAAGATGGAATTCGAATTTTCCAAGTTTGGAAAAACCCTAATTCAATGCCCCCAAAATAGGTGCCAAATCAACTTGAAAATCTCCTCCAAGCTGCCTGTCTCAGGTTTCACCAGCTATTTCTCCTTGAGGTTTGCTAATTAGCTAATGAAAGCTCATTTTTCAACAACTAATTGGTTAAAATTCCACCTTCTACATTGGTGAAAGTTGTGAAATTTTTGCTGGCCTCCTATTCCCACAGCTGTAGTTCCAGCTAAAATGTTGTGATCTGCACTACCATTGGTTGAAGTATTTATTTGATGCATTTGAAAAAAATTTCATTTTTGAGGTTTGTTTGTCATCACTCTGATTTCCAGAGTTTGATTTGGTATCCCAATTACACCGAATTGGTCTACTCCCAAGAGTTTTTCCTGTCATCTGATTTATTGCATTATCATCATCCTACTAATTTCTAAAGGAAACAAAGCCAAATCCCCTTGACCTGCCAGATTTTGATCCTACATTACCCTTGCATCTGAAAAAACTGGATAAATAGAAAAACAAGCAAAGAGAGATGCATCTGTAAACTCTGAGCTTAGATCACCAACAAAAATGTTGTGTCTTCTCATGTTTCTTTTTGACTTCTTGACTCTTGTCATAAAGCTCAACGTTTCTATCCAATAGTTGTACATTTTTTAACTTGACTTGTTTCTCTGAACATTTCAAGTTGTACAACTCTTTCAACAGCTGATGTGTTCCTCAAATCCAGGAGATATGCATGCAATTAGTGAACAGATAGGTCAAGGGTCACAGGGTATGACTCAACAAAGGAATTGTGAGTCAACGAACATAATTAGATATTAGGCAATCAAACTGAAACAATGAGTTGGTTGAGATAATAGACTCTAATTCGATAGATAAAACTGTAACTCAACAATTAGGAGTAATTTTAGGCAATAAAAACTGAGTCAAGGTTTCAACTTATGAATTAAATCAATGACCAAATATGTAATTAAGAGCGCAATTGAAAGCTGAAGATACGACTCAAAGTTTTGGTATATGACTCAATTCGAGTGACAGGTGTATGATCAAGGATAAATCGATGATAAATAGCAGGACTTAGAGTTCTAGTATGAAAACCTGGGATGCAGAGTGATTATAGATAACTCCAGTCAATCTAGGCAGAATTTAAAGATGAACATGACTTATCAAAGAATTGTGACTCAATCGAACAGTAAACGAGTTTTGAGCTGAGAGTAATTCAAATATTAATCACAAAGAATCGAGATTGATGCGGGATGTTAACTGAATGCACACCTGGATGATGAATTTTCCAAACTTTCGATCATTCTTCAGCCACCTTGAATAGATCTGAAATTTTGAAAATACATTTTGAATGAGCAATTCACGGGCCATTTGAAGTGATAGAAATACCAAGACTTGATGCATAATTGGATGAGAATTAAAACACTCTCATAAACATTGATGATGTCATAGAATCATGACCAATCTCCTTATGATCCATATGTAATCTCCATTCGGTTGTGAAATGATCCATTCATTCAATATTGCATTGATGCAATCTATTCCTGCCATGATAGGCACATACAAACTGATGACACGAATCTCCATTCTGAAATAGAAAAGATCACCTATATTCACACCGAGAATAGTTCCAATTACCCTCCTGTCTCGATTGACACAGGGCCCTCTTTTCATCATGATCGATCCACCTTTCAGATTAGGTCATTTATAGTTACTAACGCTAGGTTCATCTTTGTGTGCTTCATCATCCTTCCAAGTCTAAGACGTAGCTCGAGATTCTCTTTGTTCCACTTAATCTCCAATGGACCTCCAGGCAAATCAACCAAGCATTTCCTTCCGTTCTTAGCCTCCTTTATCTGTTCTAAGGCTACCAAAGACTCAATCTTTGATTGCAAAGCTATTGGGAAGATGGATGCCTTAGTATAAATTCCCTGAAGATGGATGCCCTGTGCTTTGTTGTTGACATCCCTACATGTTCTAAATTTAAACATTTTATCAATGCATGACAAAATGCCATTGCTTTTTCTTTTTGAACAGGGTCTCCAAAATATGTCCAATATCCTCTAAGAACTAGCTATGATTCATTTGTATTATTAACGTGTAGAGCATAAGGATTCCCCTCCTCCTCATCACCCTTCTCATATGAAAATGATTTATGGAGACCCCCAGACTTATCTATAAGCTTGCCCAATCTCTTGATTTCTCTATTTATCTGCCAAGCATTCCTCACATTGTAATAATGACTTTTTCTTCCACACAAATGCAAAAACAACCTCCGTGCATATCTTCTCCCAAATGTTGTATGGGGATTACTGATATAGCTGCATAACATTTCTTGACACCCATCCAATTTAAGATCTTTATTGACTAAGCATTTGTATGCAGAATATGCTCTTTCAGATGGCCTATCTGATTTTTCTAGTCTTATCAGAGTGTAAAGCAGTCGAAATGTATTTTCTAACAGAAGCCTGTGGAAGTCTGAAAATAGATCAGCACGATGACCTTTCACATAGAAATCTGATAAGTAAGGAACAAAATTGCCAGCTATAAACTCTCGTTTAATTGTTAGTAAGGCACCACATGCTGCCCCAGAAGTTGTTATTGGCACAGATTCCAGATTTCGAGATGGAATCTTGAAAACATGCAACAACTATTGTATAATATCCATAAGATAATTGACAAAATGAAGTTGTCTTAAAGAAACACATACTTGATCTAGACAGGATGCAAGTTCACTTTTCTTTTTTGATGATATTTTTTTCTTTTTTTTTAATTTTAAAAGCAAAGGCTAGGATTAAAATGAATATTTATTTTTTTTTCTTGCAGATAATACCAAAGACATTTTGGGGCACCTAAAGGATTTTGGACAAGAAATACCAAAAGGAGTTGTATGAAGAATTTGGAGTCATTTGGCCTTTAGAACTAATCCCCTGCAAACCTGTAGCCTAAAAAATTGAAGCCTGCCCATAGACTGCCTGTTTATTCCACAACCAATAATTGAAAGGATCTGACTGCTCATATGGGGAGCTTATTTTCTTGCCTACTCCTACTTCTTAACCAATTGTACTGGCTCTTATTAAGTGAAATCATGCTTCCAATGAAGCCATATCAGGAAATGATTTATTGACATCGTGCTAGATCTTGCCCCAAAAAATAAAGGAAGCCATATCATACAGAAAAGAGGTTTGAAAGGACGATAAAGACAATATTCTCCTGAAAAAACTATTTTAACATCCATGCTGCTCATAGACTCTAAATAGTCAGCAAAAGGGTCATTGAAGTTATGATGAAATACCTCTTTGAGTTGTTGATCCAATTGACTGCAATGTTGTTGATTTCTTTCACTGGTCTTAATGTTGGATGTAGTCTGCTTAATCTATGTGGGAGGAAAATACAAACTCAATTTCTGATCAGAACCTTTCTACTCCTCTTAACCATCACTCTCTTTATATCTGCTGCAAACTTTTAGTTCCTCCAAATCTTGAAACTGTAGGCTGCCCTCATGATATTCTGCAGATATGAAACTGTCACTTGTTATCTTGTCTATTTTCTCTTCACTTTTAAAGTTTTCAAAATGGATAATCGGATCATCATCACAATAATCTTTAGTCAATAAATGAAATTCATGACAACATTCAGGATAGATAAGATCATCTCGAAAAAGTTCTTTACAAAATGAATTGAAGGCTAAATGGAAATCTGTCAAAGAACTAACACTTGCATTAGGAAGAGACTGGTACCCTTCACGAGCAATTCCCTCTAATGAGAAAAAGAAGAGCCAGATCTGAACATCCTCATGTACAATTTCAAGTCAATGAATAAAATCATGAAAATCCAACAAGTGTTCAGCTGGCACTTCCCATTCTTCTCCTCAAAATCTGGGAAGGTTATTTTCCCATTCATCTCTACTAGGCACTGGATTAGGGAAACCAGAAATACTTGAAAAATAACATAATGCATACCTATTGGATAAGATCTTGTTCATGTCATACCAGTGGAGTCACCAACAAATTTCTAAACAATGGAGTTGCCACTGAATTCATTCTTCATGGAGTTGCTAGATAGATGATTACAACCAATGTAGTTTCCAACCTTTGTCTATCATCAAAGATCAGATCTTATGTTGTCTCCTAGGGAAGTTGAGCTTCTATCTCCTCTCCCCGGCAATGATGCCAATTTGTTATCACTCCAAGAAACTCCTTAGTGTTGTAGGCTAAGGATGCTTGGTAACTTAAAAATAATGTGCAGGTATGCTTGGAACAATGGGGTATTTAATGATCAATGTAATAAACAACTCATCATACATCTAAAGAAACAGTGCTTTCAAGAAACAATAATCAGATCAAGTAATTTGAAAGGAGAGGATGAAGAAAACTAATCTTTATGGCCAAATACAATTGGGTGTAGGGCTTGATACAAGATAGAAATAAAATCCTTCACTTCAAATATATGAGCTCCATAAAGAGATAAAAGTCTTCATAAGCTAAGATAAACTTAAATGAAGTACAAAAATGGAAACATGGATATTTCTGATATTGAAAACGAAAGGAAACTGCAATTTTATTATATCATAAGAGTCTATACAGTAGCACAAAAATGTATCCCAGTTTGAACCTCCAAGTATCCATATTAAGTCTCTAGCTTTATAGCTTTACATCAAAGTCTTCAAATCCTAAAACAGTGGATTTCATTTTCTAAAAATAGAAAGTAAACTAGATTTACAAAAAACTAGGAAGAGATCCTCAAGATGAGGTCAATCTCTATCTTTTGGTCTTCAAACATTGGTTGAAAGTTGATGAAGTGTAACCTAGCCTTCCAAGGATCTTTGATCTATTCCTCTTAAAGTGGAATTCAAATTTGATGATGTGTGCCAAAAATCTTGAAATTCTACCTTTTAAAATGAGGCCAAATGTGTTTGAACAACCTCTCTCTAACCTTATCTCACAAAAGTAGCATTTAAATCTAACTTGATAATTCACCACCTATCTATTCCAAGAGGTTTCACCTCTTTCTGGCTCAAAAATTTCTAATCTGAGTGAAATTTCGAGTATTCTGGTCATTACAGGATTTCACCAGCTAATTTACCCAAAAATCCTCTCCTTAGCTGGTGAAAGGTGGAGCTTTCACCAGCTAACTAGCAAAATTCAAGACTGGTTAGCTAGTGAAAGCGCCGATTTTTTCAAAATCAAATTTCTCAGTCATGGAGAGTTCATTTTGCATGCTTGAATAGTCGATCAACATCTACAAATCTGAAGCTTTCCAATGGTTCTTTAAAATCTGCATTTGGAGTCCAGGAAGCTATTCAAATATTACCTACAATATTAGGCATCATTCTTTCAAAAATGCCAGTGCATTTTTTATCGCTAACACACGAAAATCGCGATAAGGAAAAGTCCGAAAGAGAAAGAGGAAGGTTAGCATTGATTGTCTTCAGGTTTCAAAGATTCGAGAGACAGACACTTGACCTATGAATTTGATAAAGTGCAAAATCCGATATCCTAAGTGCAAAGAGGGGATCCCGAGAGAATTTATTGTGGGTGCAGATTTTATGAAAGGAAAATAGAAGAGCGTTTTAGAGTTCTTCGGGCTAGTGGTGGAGTAAAGATCCTATTGGCATGGACCTTCTGACCTATGGGTTTGGGAAGGGGCGTGCGTCATCACTCTCTCTTTCATCTACTTTTTCTCACTATCTAACCTTCTCTCCTTCTCCCTATCTCACCTCCCTCTACCACTCTCTCCTTCAGTATATAGCTCTCTCTTATCCCTCTCTCTTTCCTGCCCTCCCATTATTGTTATAGCTCTAAAATTCCCTACTCATTCCTACATAGCATTGGCCTTCTTACTTACATAATTTTCCAAATCATTGTTGAGGATATCTACTTAGAAAACATTTTTTTAGAGCATGTATGCACCCTGCATCACTATTTATCATGTACCTATGCTTGTTACATGTTAGACAACTCGTGTACATACTCTTGTTGTGCACTAAACAACCCGCGTATACCTCCAAAAGTTGCAAAAATTAAAAATTTGTAAGGAATTCGGTGGAATATACGTGCTATTGGAGGTTTCCCAACCAATTCACCAGTATAGCCCATCCCCCAACCAAATAACCATAATTTTTTCATATAAAAGGAGGTGTTGGGGTCTCATTTCACAACCAAACATTAGAAAAGTGAAACTCTTCCCAATTTCACTTCCCTTCCTTGCCCTAGCATTTGCAACCCTTTTGTGATTTACTACCTCAACATTCCCACTTCAACGCCTTTTCTTCCATTTAATACATTCCATTTCCTTGAGGTGATTAATATATTATGAGAAGAGGCTTATTGAAGGTGCACTTGGAGCATTGTAAAGAGGAACTCAGAATGATTTCGTGGAACGGTGGTTAGAAAGCATTGTAAGTTTCCATATTTGTTTAATGAATAAAAGAATCTTTTTTCATTGTCCCAAATGATGATGTTTTTATGTCTTTTCTTTGATTTATATACAATATTTGATATCTAACATTAATTTATGAATATAAATAGCATGCTTGTAGCCTTGTTTTTGTTGTCTTGGATTCAGGTCAGCTTTGGGAGGAGACTTACAGTCTTTGGAGCTATAGAGATTGAGGAGATCATCACAAGACGTTGGATAAAATGTACAGTTACCGATCTTCTCTTATACTACTTTATGTTAAGAGATTTTGGTATGTTTGGAGTAGTGTAAAAACCATATTGACTTTTAGGAGGTCATTTTCTCTATCTATATCCTAAACCTTGATATAGTTATAGGGGGATTTTCCCACTAGAAACTATATTTCCTTCTCTCCCTCCCCCCCTCTATCTAACCCTCTCTGCCTTCCTCCTTCTATACCCCTATTTCTCTCTCCCAGCCCATCTCTTTCTAGCATTATTTCCCTCTCTCCTTCTTTTCATCTCTCTATCTACCAAAATCTTCCTTCTCTCTCTCTCTCTCTCTCTCTCTCTCTCTC
>JASDQU010202204.1:0-12735 GCA_032191745.1 Picea mariana | reverse complement strand
TATCCTTACTGGTAGTGACTCAAAACTTTTAAACCATGTGAAAACCAGCCTTAAGAAGAAATTTGAAATGACAGACTTAGGTTTTTTGCACTATTTCCTTGGCTTCCAAATTTTGCAAACCAATGAAGAAATTTTTCTTTCCCAGTCTAAGTATGCTTGTGACCTTCTTCGTCGCTTTCACATGGATGATTGTAAACCATCCCCTTCTCCCTTCCATTCTGTAGTCAAGCTTACTACCACCTGTACTTCTCCTGAAGTTGATTCCACCCTGTATCGTCAGTTAGTTGGTAGCTTCTTATACTTGACTCATACCCGTCCTGATCTTTCCTTTGTTGTTGGTCTTGTTTCCCGGTATATGCAAACACCCCATGAAAACCATTGGAAAACAACTAAAAGGATACTTTTCTATGTCTGTGGTATAGTTCAGTTCGGGATACACTACATTTCAGGGAGGAATCCTTCATTGGTTGGTTTCATTGATTCAGATTGGGTCGATGACCCTAATGATCGGAAGTCTACTACAGGTTATGTTTTCAGACTTGGTTTAGGACCTCTCACTTGGGATTGTAAGAAAAAATAGGCTATTACACTTTCTTCACCAGAAGCAGAGTACCGAGCAATGGTAAATGCAAGTCAAGAAGCCTTATGGCTTCGACAAATCCTTTCAGATTTTGGATTCCAGCAGCAACATCCAACCAGCCTTTGGTGCGACAATCAGAGCTCCATCAAGCTTGCCAAAGACACATTTCAACATCAACGTAGCAAGCATATCGAGCTACACATGCACTTCATCAGCAAGCTCATTCATGATCAAGTTATTGAAGTGCTCTTTTTCCCTACAGAATATCAAGTTGCAGACATTTTTACAAAGTCTCTTACAGAAGAGAAGTTTTCCAAACTTCAATCTATGTTAGGAGTTCAGGAAGTTTTCATTAAGGAGGGATAGGCTCTAATGCCTCTTTCCTTCTCCTATTATGTCACTATTGTAAATCCTTCAATCCTATCCCAAGTTGTTCTTAAGGGGGGATGTTAGGATATTTAGACACTTAGGAATTAGTTAATATCTACTTGGTCTAATGTGTCGTTAGGTAAAAGTGTGTTTCTTAGTGTGTTTATTTAGTATGCATTTGTAGTTAGGAAATCCGACGGTCACGGTATGTTCCCGACATAGAGTGATTTGACAGTTCATATTCTCCGTGATCTTAACGGTCATTGATCTATGGCTTAAAACCCATTGGTCCACGATCTCTATTTAAATATCATGGAGAGTCATTTGTCGATTATCGATTGTGAGAAACTCTCTTGTAAAATCTCTTTTTAATCTTTTTCTTTTACATTAATAAATTGTTCCAAGTGGCCACATTGGTTGGGGCCATGGATGTTTCCCCATAGGGTTTTCACCACGTCAAAACATCGGTGTGTTGATATTTGATATGGTTTTTTGAGTGGTTATTGAAGGTGTTCATCCTTTGTTGGAATACATTTGTTTTCAAACATTCACACCCCTCGTCTTCATGTTGGTTTTAATTAACTTCAGGCATGAGTATACAAGCGAGCTAGGGTTCAAGCATGAGCATGCATATGAGGGTTCACCATTCAACATACAAGTTGAAATCCGTGTACAAATTATCCAATGAAATTCACATACAACTTATCCAATGAACGCTACATAATCCCCAAATAAAAATTGACACATTCCAGCAAGTAAGTAATAGTCGATGAGGCATGAAGAGAGTTACTGGGATAGGGTTTCGCGTCGGCAGTCAATGGATTGGAATAATTCGTAGGTTTTAACCAATGTTTGTAGGTGTGAACGATGGAGGTGTGATATTGAGGGCATGTTAACCATGGATTCAAGAGAGGCACAAAAAAATGGAATGAGTGTTTGATTGGGTTGCCACCAGACGTGCCAACCAAGAATGTAGATATTAAGTTTTACAAGAGAGGTGAGTATCTTTACAGAGAATCGAATAGATAAGGCAGAAGGACTGGCAGGTGTTTTTGACACGCTAGAATAAGTTCCCAGAATATAATTGCAGAGGCACATACTGGAAATCAACAGACATAGGCATTTCTACAGATGGATGCGCAGATTGGAAGGTAAAGGTTAGATGTGTTTCACCAAAGAGGAAGGGAAACACTTAGCTATGGATAACTATCATAGGTCAAATCATGCCTAAGAATCAAGGCCACTCTGGTACCATTGTTGAACACATGAATTAGATAAGTGTGAATGTGAATTTATTAATTGATATGATACACATATATATACATTTTGGATGACCTTTGGATTCATCTTCCAATGTCTCTTGGACTCCTTACAACGGTTCGTTTCATATTCCCTCAACCAAGTAACCCTAATGGATTACATTTTCAACATGTAACGTGACTTTTTGGGGACATATCGCATCTATGAGTTGCAGATCGGGGAATAGAGTGTGGAATTTTGGGAAAATACTTGTTATACGAGATGATAAATCAATGGTACTTCTAGTCAAAACCCTTGATACAACTCTTTCATACAAAATGATTTGTCCAACAATTGGTCGAACATTCACTTATTCCTTGAGGTCATTCCCTCGCTTATTTATATTGCTCCTCTCCTCTTTATAAATTGTCTTTGGTTCCTCTTCCATTATTCAATTATCTTATAGGTACACTATCAAATTAGCACTAAATATTGATCTACATTTACTACTCTTCTCTCATGCTCTTAGGCTACTTGATCCCATCATCTCTAGGACCTCTATAAGTATATCTTGATTTTGGCTTGGTTTCTCCTTTGAAGGATTGTTTTTGTGTCCTAGGGTGTCTCAATTGGCTTAGTCCGCTCCTACATGTTGGACAAGTCAACTCTCCTACCTCAAGGGATGTTATAGCATGGCTAAGGTAAGAGAGGTACATCATTTCTCATGACACTTTTGATCACCATACAACACTTCAATGTTCAGTCATTTAGATGATAGACTTAGGTGTATCAGTGTGTGTAGGTTCATTTGAGTGGACAAAACCCTTTCTTGGAGGCGTACAACATATCTCATCTTCAACCCAAGAAACTTCAATACATAAAACGATGTTTGTCAAGGTGATTTCCTTCCTTTTCACCTCTCAAACATCTTCAACATTTAGATTAATTAGCTCACCAAAGGAAACCAATCAACTAACTCTAGTTAATTTGCTTTCATTTGTTAAGTTTTTGTTGATATTTACTTGAATTACCCTAATTATTCTATAGCCTTAGGTCACATATTCAACCCTAATCAACCTAGTCGCCTTCCCCGTTTCTCTTTTCTTCTTGTCTTCCCCTCTCTTAGGGTTTGTTATTTTTTCCATAAAATTGAGGAATGACTCCACTCTCTCCTTCCTCCTTATGGTAGCATGTTGTCTCACTTTAACAATCATGCTAAATATCCTAAAAAAAAAAAAAAAATCTAGCATTGCATGCCAACTAATATGGATATTCAACAAAATGTATATTTTCATACTTATCTCTTTTTGAATGGTGAATTTCAAACCATTTGTGCACCTTGAAACTCATTGATTCTCTTCTTCCAGTGTCTAGTGTGTATTGACAATATATAATTTCCTTTAGAGTACTCTTGGACACTTTACTCTTCTTATCACAAATTCTACATCTACTGGGAAGAATATATGTTTGTAATATCTTGGAAAAAAATATTATTACTTAACTTCTCAATCATTTTACTTCAAGTATGGATCTCCTCATTTTTTTTGCACATTCTCTCTTATTGCATAAACTCCAACTAGAGTGTCACATGTCCTTTCATCCTCATAATTGTAAAATTTATTTTCTATGGATCTCTTATCCTTTCGAACTTGAAGGATCTATCCATTTGTTGTAGATAATCAAATAGGGCTTTAGCTTTCAAGATGACATCATATCAAGGAACATCAACCTTCACATTTCCTTTATTCTTCAAAAATTTAATCAATAGCAACGTGGGATCATTCTCTCTCTTAATTTTCTTTCAATTCTAGTTTATTATCAACTTCTTCATTTTCATTGCTTTGTCTGGTTTCCAAATCTTATACCCTATCCCTTCTTCAACCTCTATGCACCTTTCTTATAGTTGTGGTCCATTAAGCCTCACAAACTATGAGTTTGGCCACCTTGAATTCTTATTAGAGTCTTTATTAGTTGTAATATAAAATGGGCCAGGGGAATGTGAAATGGGCCCATTTTCTTATGCTTTCATGGCTGAATCCTAAGTTCTCTATAAACTTGGATTCACTTTTGCAATGAAAACAAGAAGGATTCTTACATATGAGAAAATGAAAGAAAAATATAACTCGAACATGGAAGAACACTCAAAAGAGGGACCTAGTAGACTACCCATTCTCGTTATTCAATGGTATAGTTAGAAAGTACAATCTTGTGCCTTGGCACTTCTCTTGGAATTAGCTTTGCAAAGACAATTCGATGTCTCCATAACTCTACTTGATGCTTCATACCAATCGTATTCCTTAATCCTCGTCCTGTTTGTCACCTTTGAGTCTTCTTCTTGATTTCACCTTCACTCTTAATGGTGATCTCTTTATTCTTATTTACCAACCTAATTTCCTTCTCAAGCATTCTATTTACAGGCTTCATAGTAACTAACTTACTACTACCTTATAAAAACAACTTCTTAACTAATGGTCTATCTTCCTTGCACATTGTTTCTACTTCTATGCACACCACTTTCTATGTACTACATTTTGGGTGTTTCTCTATGTTCCACACTTGTTTCATGGTCTTCTACACCATCCTTCTCTTTCTTGTGTGACATTCTACATTACTCCATGTTTCATGCTCACAGGATTGCAATGCACAACCTTATTGTCTGCACCTGAACCTTCAATATATGCCTCATTCTAATATGTGCATTGGTTCAACTCCTTGCCTTTGTATATTTTGCAAAGAAATTACTCCAAAGTTCCCTCTTCCACATGTACCCATCCCATGCACTTCCCTATAATACGTATTTTCTAGCTTTAGCATTGCACTACTTAATTCTCTTAGTTTTTAGTGTGGCCTTTTCTTAATATTTGTGTGATGCCCCTACATCATAAAATCATACATATATTTTAGAATCGATTGACCTTAATGCCAACACAATCATTACCATTTGATATACTCATAAGTGTAATGCCTCAACATAACTCTCTACACATGGCCTCTATGACCTAGTTTGTTTCTCAGTTTTCTAACCTTTTTTCATTGTAGTTTCTATTATGGGACTCTCAGTTTAAGGATGTCATTGCTAGCTTGAGGGAGAGAAAGGAAATTTTCTCCTAAAATAGAAATTAGTTAATGGAAAATATGATTTAATATTCAATAATAATCTAGCACTTCCACATTAATTTTACCCTCTAACTATCACATATTCCACATATTCCAGTGTTAAAAAATAACATTTACAATCATTATCTGTTCAAATAGTTTTCCCATGATTGTTAGTGTTAGAACTAAATCACCCGTGGATAATGGAATTGGTATAGTTTATGGTTGCAAAATAATGTCACAATTATCATTATGTGACTGGAAATGGTATTTTTCTCATAGTACTCTATGTATGCACTTGTGCATTGTAGTTGATTTGGGGTTTTCTATATTTAAAGATATTTCTTTGTAATTTTCATTGAATACTTGCTTCCTTCAATCACATATTTGAAGTTTATTATTTTAACGTGGTATTAGAGCTCCAAGCTATGTAAATAAGAAGGCCACGTTCAAATCTTGCTTCTTGAAGCTTTCAATTCTCTCTCTTGCAATTATAACAATGAAATATCTCTCCATAACTAGTATATTGACAATGGCACCAATAGGGAATCCAAAGTACCAATTCCTAGTTCAGAAATATGATGGAACATGCAACAATTTTCTGAAATTGTGGATGGAGATGTTGCTATTGGAGAGGAGTTTATAAGAGGTAGTGAATGCCAAAGAGTTAAAACCAACCAGTGGACAAGATGAAATAAAAATAACAGGATGTGTATGATGGAAAGGGAAGGAGCTTGAATTATTAACCATGTAAATGACAATGTGACTTCCTTAGTAGTTCAGAAAAATCTTCGAAGGAAGATTGGTACAAGTTGAAGAGATCTTATGAGTCAACTAACTTAATCATAAAGCTTCATCTAAAAAGAAAATTGTTCAATATGAAGATGCAAAAAGCTAACAATATGATTTTGTACATCAATGAATTTGTATCCCTCATGAATTGTTTAACAACCTATAAATAGAGGATTATAGAAGAATATGCAATAGTGATTCTTCTTGGAGGATTACTAGATTCTTGTGAAGGACTTATTATCCCCATTTCCTATGGATCACTAAGGATATGATGTCTCAAGGCCCTTAGGTTGCATACATGGAGTACTGAGAGACAGATGGCTAACAACATCCAATTTCACAGACAGAGGCCTGCCTCACCACCAGAGATCTTAGATTCATCACGATGGTATCTGCCACACCAGCCTAATTCTAGAAGACATTGTATCTTGCTCCATGAGGTACAAGCCAAGTATTATGGTAAGTTTCATTTCAATATTTGAGGCATTTGAGTCTATTGCATTTAAAAGTTTCTTTTGATTATGTAACGTCTGCTTGGAAGTTATGTTCTTTGCCCTGTTTCACCTTGGTGGTTGACATTACGCCCTAGTAAGTGGTCACCCTTAGGGATAGTTTTTCTATTGGGGGGTCCCATTGACAATTCATCATGCCATTCTTGAGCATACTTACCACTTTCCACACTTCATCCCCTCGTATCCTTATCTTTTGGGGTTTTCGGGTGTACTGACCCAAGAAAGGATTGTCCCTCATTTCATGGGAAGAAGGGGTTGAAGGCCCTGAGGCTTATAGTTGGAAAAAGATAAAATCCAATCATGAACCTTCTAGATGCTCTCCCAAGGATATCTAGGAAAATGAAATATCTCTCATAAGAAACTGATGGGACCCGTAAAAAATAACAAATGCAAATTTCCAACCAAGGTAGAGCGTGTGTGGGAAAAACAATTCATGCTTAGGTATAAGTCCCACACATTGTCTTCAACTTGTGGAAGCATAATGTGAACAAGCTAGAGTCAAGGTGGGAAATGATTTTCATTCTTATGTAGAAGCCCTACCTTAGTTTCAACCTGGAAACATTTTAAAAGAACAAAAGCCAATAAATGGGCTTGGAAAAAGGATGCATTGAAAATGACGGTGCAACACACCCTCTACAAAGGCACCCATAAATGAGACATTATGATCCCTTGTATCTCATTAACCCCATGCTCAAAATTCTTGCCGCCAATCCACTTCATCTTCTACACATGCCTTAGAGGGGGGTCCACTCAGGAAACACTCCCTAACTTAGGGGATGATTCACCCAATAGGTCACTTTGTCAACCCTCCCATACCTAAACTTGGCAAGTTGCATAGGGTCTTTGAGCACTTGTTTAATTTTATGAGGTGGTTTTTGATGCACATGCTTACATGAACCTTTTATTTATTTGATTTACTTATCATGATATGTTTGAATTGAGATCCTTGGGGTGTGTATTCATTGTCTTTGTGGGACCTTGCTTGGTGGATAGTTTTGGAGGCACAAGTCTAGCTTGAGCTTCCTTGGGAAATGAAGCCCACAGGATGGATACCATGGCCCGCACACCATATGATGATGACAGCCTTTGGAGGCTTGAGAGACACTTTCGATGACCTCACCTAGCCCCTACAAGCCCAAACGTTTTTCCTTTGGAGGTCAAAATGTCACATTTGGAGGGCTTAACATCACCATAGGGCTAGGGTTTGGAGTGGTGGTGTGGTTGACATGACACTTGGCACCTTTTGGTTGGAGAGAGGCCTTGGCTTGATGGAGGAAACCCTAGCTCATGAGAGGGAGGCCTTTGGAGGCCCAAAATTTCACCTCCAAGCTCCAACGACTTGCTAGAAGTGCCAAAACGTCACCCTAGAGAGCGTTGACATCATATTTAGGGTTTCTTATGTGCAAAATTTAAGTAAAATTTGAATTTAATATTGTAAAGGGGAAAAATAAAGGGAAATGTCTCCCTTATTTTGTGGTTTACTCTAACTTAAGTGGAAAAACATGTTTTAGAGGATTTGTATAAATAAGGATGATTCGTATTTCATTTTGATCATAGATCTCCTATTGTGAGGGGACTACTTGGATGAAATTTGCGCCCCTATTGGGAAAATTCATTATCTCTCTCTCTCACTTGTGATATGGTTTATCTCTTGTCTTATGGAAGGAAGTGGTGCATTATCTCTTGGAGTCTCTTTCTCTTGCTTTGATGGTTAAAAATACTTCGTAACTACGGTTTGTCTTGGCATTTTTTGGAATTGGTAAGGAAAATATGCACTTGGTTAGGTTTCTTTCTTGTTCCATGGTTGTTATTGGCTAGATCCTTGGAGGAGTATAAATATTTACAACATCCACCAATTTTTATCATTTTGGTTTGTTGAAAAGGTTATTGCAAAGGTTGCTAGGAGGAGTAAAAGGGTTTACACCCTCCTAGAATTTACCTTGTTAGGGTTGTTATCTCAAGGGAGTAAAAGGGATTACACCCCTTGAGATTTAGTAGACTGAACTTAATACAAGAAGACTCCATAACCCATTTGGCAAGGCACTAATCTTTATTTTCATTGGAGAAATAAACTGTTTACATTGGTAAATGTGATTTAGAGAGATATTGATTTTGTTCAAGTTGGAATCTTTTCTTGATGCTTTAAGCTTGCTAAAGCCCCTAGGGCATCTTGATTGGCCTAGTATTCTTGGAGATATAACGTAATAAAATCTACAGTCATTAGGGCTGCAACAAATCACTACGTATCTTCAATTTTAACTTGCATTTCAACCGTGGAAATTTGCTTGTAAGTCATTACTATCATTCTACTGCTTATTAGTGAACTTTTGTAGGATTACTTTCTTATTCTCGTGAGAGAAACTTGTTCTTGTAAAAAATATTTGCTACATCCACTTGGCTGTTACAAATATACTCTGAAAATATCATACAACAACCCTCTAATACCAGTAAAGTTTGTGTTAAACTATTGGGAACTAATCTACTTGTTTTATGCTTCATTTATCAATAAATATTTGATGCTTTGAGTGGTTATATCTGTCGTAATTAGCTGTGTTCCTTGCTCATATATATTCTTGTTTACTGTAGTATTTTGGGACAGCAATATTAACTTTCTTGTCCACTTAATATTTAGGCTTGTATGCTCATCTTTTCTTGTGTCTCGAGTAGGTACAACTATCTTCTGTAGGTACACTACTTCTTGGAAACCTTCCCTTATCAACGAGACTTCATCCCAAGCCTTCCATCTCTCCACAAATTGACCTACAGGAGATTCACTTCCATAACCTCACTTTCCATCTCATTTCCCCCTAGGGTCACCCAGGATTCCCCCTTGTGTTGGATTTATCCTTCACTAAAGCAAGGGGAGGGTTTATCTAAGGTGACAGTGGGTAGACTCTCCCATAGTTATCTCCATCTCGTGGATTGATTCGGGATTTTCCCAACCTGCAATTTGTGCGATAACAAGACTAATTCATGTATTCGGGGAAAAAACATTGTTGAAGTGTGAAGAATTATGATCATCCCTCCCACAAGTGGAAATAAGAAGGAATGACTCATGAAAGAATTCAAATATTTCCATATATGTCCTATTTTCTTCTAGTAAATATAAAGGCGAGAAGAAAGGAGATTCATCCTATTGACAACAAAAGTACTCCTATTAGAGTTTTTGTGGATGCTATGAATAAATTCAAGTGGTTTTATTATCACGAGGAGGGGTGTGTGAAGAATAATTGTCCCAAATTGGAGAAAAAGAAGAAACCAAAGGATGAAGTAAACATTCTATCACTCAACTCTTTACAACCTCAAATATGATGGAGGTGACTAATCTATAAAATGTCATGGATATTCCACTGGAACAATTCATCACAACAAATCTTATATTGTTCTGAAATCTTAGATAATGAAAATTACTTTCTTAGATCCAAGATTATTGATTACTAGTTTATTGCTTGAAATTATGAAAATAGCTAAAATGAAAATGAAGGAAATGAGCAAAAGAACACACCATCCACACAAATGAACACAATATATATCCTAGGAAAGCCAATACAAGAGGAAACCTAGCTAGAAGGTGAGGCATATGCTCTTATTTATTTTCTTTGAATGCAAATACAAAGAAAGAGGCAATCGCTATGGAGTTTCCTTTGACATCGTGGCCTGTATGGCTGCTACAGAATCTCTCCTCTTCTATTATGCTCTCAAAATACCACTCCTACATGATCTACTCAAATATGGAACAAATACAATGCTAAAGAATGGAACCCTTTCTCCTCCTAGCAGACTAGGGTTAAGTTTTTGAATTCCTCAACCCTTCAATTAGTGATAAGGTTTTGGACCTTCTATAATATTCTTGAAATTCCACACATGTCTAACCCCACATGTGTGAGTAGTGGGGGATGACATGGCATCCACTCATACTATGGTTTTCAACCAGTTAGGTCAACTTGCGGGAGGCATAAATTTCAGATATGATATTTGGTTGAGGTGATTCTTGCACTATTGGAAAGGTCTCTATGTGTAGAATATGTTGTCTTGGTCCTACAAATGTTTTGGACCAAAAAATGTTGTTTGATACCTCAAAATGGCCCCAAAATATTTCAAATGATTTCTGGCCCCAATTTTCCAAACAGGGACTTGCCACTAAAATAGTCTTGCAAGCAGATTCCTGAAATTTTTTCCACCCCAAAATTATCAAGATGGATGAAAAATTATATAATGATCCAAACTGGATCATACCCCTCCATTTAGTGAGGCATATGGTACCCAAAAGCTTTACTAAATGAGGCGAGGAAAATTTTCCTCTACCTTCTCTCTGGATTACCATTTTTCTCTACATGGAATTTGTCCTTTCAACCCAATCTACCAAAGGTCATGTAGCCCATGTCTTGTAATTTTGGACCTCTTATGTAAAAATGTATCTTACGCCAACTCTGCTTGAGCTATCAGTGCTAATTTTTATATGGTAGAAAGGACCTACTCCTTAGTTTTTTAATCCAACATGGAAGGCTCGTAGAGTTTCGGATTCTCCAGATTCACTACTAAGTAAATGTGCATGTATGGTGGTCAATTGAGCATGTAGGTGTTGTCACCCACTTTCTCTAATACCTCAAAAGGGTCATACCATAGAGCCCTGATCTTCTTCCCATGACCATGTAATCTTTCTTTATTCAATTGTAACCAAACTTTGTCTCCCACTTTGAATGTTTTTTCTATTATGTGTTGTTCCTTCCTAGCCTTGTACGTTTCCTATGACTTTTTCAACATCTCCTGTACTTGCAAATGGATCTATATAATCTTTTCAATGAATTTATTTGCTCTCAATGCTTCTCTTATGATGTCTTCCTTCACTCCTCATTTTTTTCCATAAACTACATGCAAGGGTGAAGGCAAAAAATACCCAAAGAAAGTTTTAAAAGGGGACTTACCAGTAGAAGTGTGGTCTGCTCTATTATAAGAGTGTTGAATATAGATTAGATTTTCATCCTAGGTCTTCAAATGCTTCTAATTATAACCCTCAAAAGATACACCAAAGTATTGTTGACTACTTCTTTCTGCCCATTTGTCTATGGATGGAATGCTATAGATTTATGTAACTTTGTTTCCATCTTCTCCCAAAATGTAGGCCAAAAGGCACTAAGAAATCTGGTATCCTTGTCTGAGATTATGCTCCTTGATGCCCCAAAGTACAACCTGACCTATTCAAATAACATGTTTGTTGCTTATTGTCCTTTGATGGTCTTTTTACAATGCATAAGAATACACATCTTGTTGAATCTATCAACTATCACAAATAAATAGTCATGCCCCTTCCTAGTTGTTGATAAACCTCCCACAAAATCCATGGAAGTGTTTTCCCAAGGTCGAGTGGGTACATGTATGTGATGGTATAGACCTTGATTTCTATTATTGGGATTGTTGGTACAACAAAGTATGAATCCTCTAATATATTTAACTACAACTTTTTGCATTATGGGCCAATACACATACCTTTGTAAGTTAGCAATCGTCTTCCTAACACCAAAATATCTTGCAACCTTGGAGGTGTGAGCCTCTTTGATAAGATGCAATATTTCACCTCTAGGAACACAGAGCTTGTCTAGCTTGTAGAGCAAGCCATTCTAGAGATGATAGTTAGCCTTACAGTCACCTTGTTTTACTTGAATTTATCCATGTGGTTGCTAAAACACCTCTTTAAAGTCCTCATCTTCTATGTATGCCTCTTTGTATGCATCATGGGTACAAGGGCCCATGTGAATAAGAGTTCCCAAAGCTGTAATATTGGATGTGGGTGGCCCTAAAAGCATGTATGCTAACTTATTTGTGTTGCCCTTCTTATACTTGATGGCTAGATGAAATTGTTTCAAAAACACCTTCCACTTGTAATGTTTGGTTTGTTGAAGCTTATTATGGGCCTATAAATACTATAGTGGTCGATGATCTGTGTGGATAATGGTTTCCTTGCCCATCAGATAGTGCTTCCACTTCTTAACATATTGAGCAAGGGCATAGAGTTCCTTATCATAGGTAGGGTAGTTTAAGACTCCCCCATGAAACATTTCAGAATGATAGCATATCGGCTTACCTCCTTGCATCAAAACTGCTCCCATAGCATACCCATTTGCATATGTCTCCACTTCGAAAGGATTC
>JASDQU010202200.1:8321-21550 GCA_032191745.1 Picea mariana | reverse complement strand
AGTTTTAGAGCGCAAGAGGGAAAGGGGATATAGACACCCTCCTTGTGTATTGTAACATGATTATGAGAGCATGATTAGTATGATAGAGAACAAGAGCATAGAGGAGAAGCAACGAGAGCTGTGTAGTAGACTCCATGTACAAAATTTCTGAATCAATATAAGAAAGATGGATTCAGACTCATGGTGTTCATGTATTCTCTGTGTATGCATATTTGAATGTTATGCTCATGGATGTTTTACTCTTTCTTTCATGCAATTTCTTTTATGCTATGTATGAATGATTTCTTGTTGAATGTTTTAAATCTGAGAGGAAAGAGAAAAGGAATGAGTTTCAATTGTTTCTCTATCTGAGCAAGAGTTCCTGCAAGGAGTGCAGTTGAATTGTCCATAAGGAGTGCGTCGACAAGAGTTCAGGGTTGTGTCTCTGAAGGCTCAGATAGTTTAGCTTTTGTTTCTCATTCACATAGAAGTGCAGTTAGGCACAGGAGCCATGCAAGGAGTGTGCAGGGCGAGGAACATCTCAGGGTTACGAACCTGAGCGAAGTATTGAGAGACTGCTGCTCCAGGCGCGCATAGAGTCGAAGGATTTCAACACTTGAAAGTGTTTGAAAGTTTGCCGCAAGGAGTGCATGCAAAGGGGTTTTCTGAAAGATTCAGAGTTGGAGAAAGTTCAGAAGGATTTGAATCCTTCAAATACATTGAAGGAAGGCATAGCGACGTCGGACCACAGGAGGACGAGTTCTCATAGGAAGGACAGACAGTCAGAATTCTCTGAGGAGAAATTGCGAAGATCCATGAGACGTTAGATCTCACAGACGAGCAGGGGAGATACGACAAGTATTCCCAAGGGTTCTAAGCCTAGGAGGAGTAGGACCATAGCTCTAAGCCACAAGGGCCATTGGATTTACACGGGGATTTCTATATCGGGGTTTCGTAGGGTGAATTCCCATAAACTTTGCAACGAGACTCGCGATATCACGAAACGCGAAGTCTCGAAAAGCTAAAAGGGTTTGTGTGAGCCACAGAGGAGTTCAGCGAGTAGAAAGGTGGCACACTACTGACTCGGAGTCAACTCCGTTGACCATTTCGGTATTTCATGGAGTGAAGTTTCAAACCGCTGGCATTAGGATTCATGATATTGTGAAGTCCGAAGTCTCGATAGGAGTAAAGGGGAATTGAAAAGTCAAAGTTGTGAGCGCATCAGGGTTTTGGCATATCTATTTCTGGGAGACGGGAAGGCACGTCGCTCAACCTCGCAATCGCCAAAATCGTGATAAGGAAAATCCCGAAGAGGAAGAGGAAAGGTCAGCTTTGACTGTTTTCGGGTTTTTGAGATTCAAGAGACCAACGCTTGGCCTACGGATTCGCGAAAGTGCGAGATAACCACTAACCAATTGATTCCATGTGGTGTGAGATAACCACTAACCAATTGATTCCATGTCTTTGGTGTCTTTTGGATGACCACAAAGCAATTTTGACACTTTTAGGTGTCCAACAACATCCCGATGTATAACGTGTATGATTCAATTGCAAGTCATTGAATCATAATCCTTCCAAGTTTTTCCATCTTTGTAAAATCTCATTATGTAATCACGTGAGCCAGGATGCATGCAATTTGTTAACTTAATGTAAACTCCAATTTGATGAGAGAGAACCAAGAGAAGTGAATCAACTTCTACTCTGACATATCCTTGAAAATTCCTTACCATTCAATCAAATGCCAAGATACAATGCAAAAGGATCTTCTTGTCCTATGCTAGGTCGAATGACTATGTATGTTAACCAAATGTCCACATCATTGCTCTCAAAATAAAAATCAACATCCCAATTATGTATGATTCAGCTTAAACTTATTGAACCAAAATTCTTCTAAATTTTGTCATCTACAGACCACATTTTCCCATTTGGAAAATTTGATTCCCATCTGGCATATTTGATGTTTGTTGTTGTCGAAACTTTCAGTATGCCAACCATATTCAATTCAATCATCAATTTCYCCSTTTGTCAGCTGAAAGGAGAGACCACAAGTGGTTTCATAAACCATCGTCATTGGAATTTTGAACTCCCCCCATTAAGTTGCATGAGAGTTTCATCATTGTACTCCATCCTTAGAAGCTCAAGAGCGTACCATACTTGTTCCATTTGAGTACAACACAAAGTGGGAATGAAGAAAAAACCACATGTTATCTCATCCCATGAGGGCCATGCTCGAAATCTATGCCATAAGGGGACCACTTATGTGAGGTAAAAAAACATTATGTGCTACAAAGATTGGTCTTTACTCGAGATTGAATTGTTCTGTAAGACTTATATAATCACTTGGTTTTTGATGACCACTACCAAGGATCGATCCACTCATAGTGAATCTTCAATCTTCCGAGTTTCTTTAGTCTTGAAAATCTCTCTGAAAAATGGTTATACTTGCCACAATGATGCAAGGATGGATATGAAAACATTGATTATCCTTGTGACAAACTTGATTTCAATGTTGGCACTTCACATTCTGATGATGAATTGGAGCAGGTGAAAGTGAATCTTCTTGAAGGAATCCAACACTTTGGAACTGGATTGGTTTTAAATAATCGAGAATATGAAAGTTAACTTCCTTGTCATATCCAAGTCTTGTTATATTCTTGTTGTAGATGATTTATTCCCAAGGTCTGATGATGGGCCTAGAAAGAGTATTCTGAACCTGTTTCTTTGAAATGTGTTGAAGTTGATTTATTGCATGTTGTTGCAACATTCAAAGGTTTTCTTCACTAAACTCAAAAGAAAACTCTTGAAAAGTAGGCTCATGAATATATTCATATGTTTTTTTCATCTAGAGTTGTCTTCTTGAGGTGATCCTTCACTGACTTTTGATAACAAAAATCATCATCATCATCCTAGAGAGGATTGTGCTAAAAAAAAACTAGTTTAGAACACTTCACTCGCTGTTGATTTTTGAGATCCCTGATTTCATCATTGAATAGTTGGGATAGAGTTTGAAGAAGTCTAAATTTATCTTGCATCACGTGCAAACAAGTTAGCACTAATTGAAGGGTTTCTTTGTTCAATACGACTATGTTTTCTTCAATGGTGTTTATTAGAATGTTGAGTAACTCTAATAATTCTACATTTTGAGCCATTTAAAAAAACAGTAAATAAGGTCTCCTTGTGTAGGTAGATCATGATTAAAATTTGAATTGACAAAAGAAGACTTATCTACAACTCACTCACTTTAATCTCTTTCTTCAACTTCACACTTTCTTGATTTTGTTTCACACTCGCTTGTACTTGATTGCTTGAACTTTTCTTCATTTCTGACAAGAAGTTGAGGGTGTCAGATACTACCGAAAATACACCTCAAAACTTGATGTCTACAATGATTTGAGTTAAAATAATAAACCTTTTCAATTTCATCTCAAAATTAGAATGACTCTGGAATAGAATGACACAAGCAAGTTGTGGGTGGCAGGTTCAACCGAGAATGCACCTTATGAAAAATTCAATTCAACTCAACTTGATTTCAAAAAGATAAGTAAACTTACAAATACATTATTGAAAGTACAAATCAACTTCAAATTCTCCATGGTGTGTTGAGTTTGAAATCTTTGATTTTTCCATTACTGATGTGGTTGACAACTTGAATTCTTGAGAATGTTCTTCACATGTGCTTGATCATATGTGCTTAATTGTGCTTGAATAACATTGTGCATGAGCTTGTGTGTGTTGTGTTAAATGATAAAATTGTAAGTTTGTTTATTTCAAAACTAGATAGTAAAAAATATAAGCCTCCATGAAAATTTCACCACAACACACTACACAAGGTGTGCCTAATATCCCCTTATTCAATGTCGGGTAGATCTAGGATACAGAGCAAAAAGACTTCAATTTTATTATAAGTATCTCTCTTACAAGACCATATAAAATCAAAAGGCTACAATATACTTTCTCCTTCACCATGCTTTAACAAGGATTTCAATTCATAATATTTCTCCTGTGCTCTCAAAGGCTTAATAAAAAAACAAATCTCTTCTCGATAAAAGATTGTATTACAACTTCCCATAGAAAACTATTTAGTTCTCTTTAACTCCCCCTTTATCACTTTTATTTTAAAAGTGAAAATATCATAAGGTAGTAATACTTCAAATTAGATTTAGAAGTACAATACTTCAAAAAAATATTTTAAAACATATATAAATATTCTTTTTATATCCTTTTAGATACCACTCTTAAACTTTAAGAAGTGATTTCTGAAAATTTGTGCATAGTTTCGTTTTATATGCAGAAATCATAAATGAAATCTAATTAAAAATTGTGCATTGAGACATCAAAAAGGAGTGAAATTTAATACCCTTTGTTCTATGTGATGAGATTCAATATTGGAATTTTGGAAAAAGCAGTGCAACATTGAAGTGGAAATATGACAGAAGTTCCACCAATTTTTGGCATTTTCTTTGATGATTCATTTGTTTTAGCCCATTCCCACCATAATTTATCTCAGAAAAAAATATGAAGGCATTTTTAATTAGCTTAAAAACGTTTTTATATGCACCATCCACAACAGCTTCTCAAATCCCACGAAACAGGTTCCAGATCTTTATCGATAGTAATTCATGTAGGGAGTGCGACATCAAACAAGATATGGTTGATAGCGTTTGAATGCATAATATGGATCGTTGGAGAAGATCAAATATTACAAGGTCTTGGATGCTCACATCACCTAGATCAGTAAAGAAAGGGAAAATGACATTAACAAAGTAGAAGGTAGATCGCTTCAGATCATGTGAAGATCTCTCGAATGGGAGTGAACTCGTAGTTCCCGACATCGCTTGGAGGAATCGACAACTATTCCATATCCGTGATTCACACTTTTCATCACTTTGTGGAAATATTCTTGATATTTAGGTTGCATATAAGTCTTAAAATGAAGCTCGATGGAGGAACCATGTTGTATACAGAACTGCTACAAAGTTAATGGGAGTAAAATATTTCACGTGCTTGTTGAAACAACTAGACCTCCAGGAGTCGCGAGAAAACTTCAATGGACCATGAAATTATTAGAACTACTCAAATTCACATCATATTGAGTTTGAAATCCTCACAATCCATGGTTGGCAACATATCAGGAAACAGAAGCAACATGAAGGCGGCTCTTTCTTCTTTTTGGGAACATTTGCATCAATGGTGGTCCATATCACAGATCAGATCGTTGGATGCTATAACTTGGGAAAACCGTAAGAAATTTTGTGGATAACTTCTCATAAAAAAAAAATCAATTGAAAAAACTTTTTATAGACATTTGGGTAAACCTAAGAATTCTATTTGCAACCTCTATCGCAGAAAAAAAAAAAAAATGTTCAGAGAAAAAATCACTTTTCATTTGCAGCGTTCGTTTTCCATTTTGAGGAGAATTTTATCAACAAGTTTTTATCTTTAAACATTGATTTGTTTAATCAATACCCAGAGGGATTTTATATATCTATAAAATATATTTCCAACGCTATACTATATGATTAATTTGGATTTGTATGGAGGCTGAAATCTGCATTTTAATAGCTACATATTCTGAAATTGGATGAAATATGTTTCTTATAGGATGAATTCTTTATAACATAGATGAATATTCATAAAAATAAATACCCTTTGGTGCGTCTTAAAATCTAGTTGTCAACGCAATTGAAATTGTTAAAAACAAATAAATATTGAACAAGAAATCTATTTACCAACAGGGACTCCAAAATACATGAATTTCCCCTTCAGTAATGTCTTCTCCTTGGATCACGTGTAATTCCAGTGCTGCATATTTTTATCATTAGAGCATTGAGTGATGTGCATTTTCTTCATTCTTTATCCACCATATCGATTTTCAGATAAGGGGTCTATTCTCATTTGCAAACCCAATGTTGGGAAGACTATATTAAAATGATATGGTCTGCGTTACAGTCTTTAATACATTCCATGATACGGTCCTGGATAAAACAAATAATATATGATACCAATTGATAAAACAAATAAGAACAACAACATGGCGGAAAAGGCTTACTAGCCAACACGTATGTATTCACACCAATGTTACAAATTTATAGTACAATGGGTGATGCCACCTCATAAAGAGATTTCCTCTAGATTCTAAAATCATGCATGATGACTAGGTTACAAAATCTTAACTAACTCATTATTCATCACTTGAGGATATATTACTAATATCCTAAATGAATAATACAAATATAAGTGACAATTTAGACTTAGTGATTAGTTAAGGTAAGCCATAGGCTAACAATTTTTAGTGATAATACAATGAAAAATTATTTAAATGAATCAAGCACTTGCATTGGATTCAATGATGATCTACTGAAAAACAATAAAGGCTAATGATTTTAGTGATGATATAGTGAAAATTCATTTATAACAATACAATAGTTGCATTGATTTCAATGATAACCTAATGCAATACAATACGGTACATTAATTTTACTCATGGTAGAATGAAAAATAATTTAGAGGAATCAATTATTTGAAATGATTTCAGTAATGAAAAATATTATGATGTATTGATTTCTGTCATATCACAATGAAAAATGATATGTTGTAGTATAATGACTAAATCTAATCTCCTATTATACCTAATGAAACAGTTAATAAAAGCTAGCTTGTTTTGAAACTTGCATTTCAGCCTCCCTTTAACACAAATTTACTCAATGGTGGGATAACATGTACTTTAACATGTCCTCCCTTTAACAAATTTCTTAGTTCACAAATGATGGATCCATCTTAACTCTTTAAGTATAGTTAAGATTAATATTGTCTATATTCTCAACAAACTAAGGTAGCTAAATATATTTGATTTGATTAGATTAATATTAGACATATACATATACATAATTTTTCTGATCTACGAACTTTGTGTGATCAACCACGACATAAACTAGCCTAGATCCATCTTAAATATGGATCATTCAAGTGTAACCTAGATCCATATTAACATTAGATCTATCAAGCACCAAGAGGGGTCAAATATCTTGAGTTGCAAACATTTTTTAGAGTGTGAAACTTGAGGAAAGGTTAAATATTTTCACCTCAAGAGATTTGRTCCCTCTCGATGCTTGATAGATWTGGARTTAAAATTGATCAARATGGGTTTATGGAGTTTATTGTTGATGTTTTTTGTAGTTACGGGAGRTATTTACCTTTGGGATAACCTTTCTTATATATGAATTTTTCAACACGTTAAAGGAAAACCATTGAAGGTCAAAGAATATCCCAAAAGAGAAGTTGGTGTCACAGAAAATAATAAAGAAGAATTATAATGCTCCAAAAGTAAAGTTGGCTCCAGAAGAAAAATATAAACAAAAAAATTGTTTCCCATAATTTTAGTTCTTCCTTCCTCATTTGGCACACTCTCGTTGATATGAAAATGAAAAGGCTTCAGTCTCTCTAAAATTGAAAGTATAAATTGTATGTGCTTGGGTAATAGGATCAACTTACAAACACATAAAACTTAATGAGTTTTTTTTTACTTAAACATGAGAAACATAAAAAAACATAAAATCCATCAAAGTAAACACATTAACATAGAAAAATGATAAATAAGTTCACCCCTCTCTTGGGCTACATATTCTGGTCGAGCTTCCAATGGATCATTTTCATTAATTCTCAAAGTGTCAAAATCATTGTTTTACAATGCTCAGTTTGCAAAATGGATGGCTTCAATGCCTCTAGAATGTCCAGAAACCCCTAGTTGGGATCTTCCTGCACCCAGTTTTGCCAAAAAATAATTGGAATCACTTCTTTGAAGTTTCTCCCTATTTTTTGGTGTCTCCCCTCGCCAAAATGCACATGTGTGTGAACAACTTAGCTCTGGAGCACATTTTTGTGCCAAAACCCAGAACCTACATGCATTTTGCAAATCATGGCATTCTTTCGAACAATTAGAGGGATATGTGCCTAAAAGGGAGGAAGATGAGGTCACGTCCCCCCCCCCATGTGGTTGGGCGTAGAATTGGATTTTTTCACCTGTCCCGGTTGATCGTTGGAACTCTACGTTGGTGGTCATATGGTGGACGGTGGTGTGGTTGTGGCTAAACGATGGATATTTCCCTACGCCCATTCTTGGACAAATGGAAAGGTTCTATTGTAATGTTATCACACTGAGACATGTGGAAAGTGGTAATACCAAGGGTTGGGGATAAGCCTTGGCCCGGACTCTGCCCAGACTATATACCAATGAAAATTCAAATATTTTTGAAGTGGTATATGGTTAATAAACATATGGCAGGAGAGTTGGTATCCTGACCTGCACCAACACATTTCCACTTTCCCCTAAGGTCGTGGGTTTGACCCCTACGAAATCCAACCAAAATTTTATACCAGAGAGGGGTGCCACATGGAAGCCCATGTTTGGGCCACGTGGAACCATACCATCGGTCAACAAAATCTCCACATGTTTAATTTGAATAGTTCCATCTCATGTTCCATTCACCTACCACATCACCCTTTGCCATGTCACCACTTGCCATGTGTCAGTACAGACACCCTGCCACATGTGAGTACAAAATGTATGGACTGTATGAAATGTACAGTCAGTAAAAATTTTGCATGTTTTGAAAAGTGGAAAGAACGCGATATCTCTCACATACTATGTTCATTTTAACCGATTCAATTTGTGTTGGGATCATGAGGACGATGTCTACGCACGAGTTCTCTTTTAATGAATTATGATAACTTTGATTTTTGAGCATATTTTGATCCCCTCGATCACTCCTCCCCATTGGAAATCTTTTGGACCTCCAAAAGACTACATTCAATTGATCTAAATATGAGAGTATTGTTCGCTCACCTTTCCAACCTCAATACGTTTAGATTTTCTTGGATTTTTTTCTTTAATACGAACTCAAAGGTATTCCACATTCCCTCGTTTTGAAGTTCTCATCCTTCTATCAAGGATTGTATATTCACACATTTCTCAAAGATATTATGGCAATAAATCATCTATGGAAGGAATCCAAACATGTTTTCCTTGATCATCAATCAAAGGAGGCTCATACAATCTCAAATTCTCAACATTGACAACTGCATACATTTGCATATAAGGAGGCAAATCCAACTAGAAGGCATTGTTACCAATCTTTTCAAGAATCTTGAAAGGTCCATATCTAATTGGTTTCAGTTTCTTACCTTCTCCTTTAAGCCTCTCTTTTCTAAAGTAAATAAAAACTTCATCGCCAACTTGGAAATTGTGATCAACACGATGCTTGTGATGTCTTGTCTTGTACTTGTCTTTGTTATTTTCCAACTTTTCTTGTATCATTTGAAGCACCAACTGAATTTGTTCAATGGAATTATTTTCTCTATCAATGTCATATTGACCATCAATATAAATATCTTTCCAAAAGATAAAATATAAAGGATATTTTGAAAAATAACCAAAACATGCCTGAAATGGAGATGTTTGAGTCGAAGAGAGCTTAGCCCAATTGTAAGCATGTTGAATGCAGTGTAGGTGCTCATCCCAAAGCTTAATATGTTTTCTACAAAAACCACGAAGAAGATGTACTACTGTTCTATTCCCCACTTTTGTTTGACCATCGATTTGTGGATGAAAAGTTGTGCTCTTTTTCATCTTGGTGTCCATGAGTGCCCATAAGCTTGACCAAAAGTTGCTAATAAATCGAGAATCTTGATAAACAATAATGGATTTTGGCAACCAAAAATGTACCCAAACATACTGAAAGAACATTTGTGTCATTTGTTAAGTTCTAACTTGCTTCTTACAAGGCATCAAAATACCCATTTTTCTGAAACAGTCAACCACAACATAAAGATAATCATGATTCTTTTTGGACATAGGTATCCCTCCTACAAAGTCCATGGAAATGATTTCCCGGGGATGAGAAGGAACCGGAAGTGGAGTATACAAACCCAGCTTTATATTGCTAGGCTTACTTGTAGCACATAAAGAACATCCTCTTACATATCTTGAAACACTTTCATTCATTTTAGGCCAATAGAAATATCTTTTCAAATTAGCCACCGTCTTGCCCATACCAAAGTGGCCAACAATAAGAGAAGAATATGCTTCCCTTATGATGTTGACTCTTTCACCATGTGGAATACATATCTTTCTAAGATGATACAAAAGCTTATCATGCACATGCTAATACAATTCATCAACTTCGTTATAATGACACAAAGTTGCATAAACCTCTTTAAAATAAACATATAAAGCATATTGTTCAACATAGCTCTCATGCATGGTAGAATTATTATTAAGAATAAATGAAGCACTAAAAATAGGCCTGGAAAGGATATGAACAACTTTTTTATAAATGCCTTTCCTATACCTTATAACCAACTGGAATCGTTGTATAAAACCCATCCATCTGAAGTGTCTTTCTTGTTGTAGCTTTGTTTGTTATTGTAATTATTGCAATGGTTGACGATCTGTGTGAATGATAGTTTCTTTTCCCAACAAATAATGTTTCTATTTTTTCACACTTTTCACCAATGCATAAAACTCCTTATCATAAGTAGGATAGTTAATCACATCACTATTAAAAGTTTTAGAATAAAAACAAATGGCCTTGCCATGTTGTAACAAGACTTCTGCCATTGCCTAATTGCTTGCATCTGTTTGGATCTAAAATGGTTGTCTCAAATTAGGAAGTGCGAGAACTATAGATGAAGTAATATTCTCCTTCAATGAATCAAAATATTTTTATTGCTTGCCTCCCCATTGGAAAACTTGCTTGATGCTTGCCACTGCATGTAATGGAGGTGCAATTGTAGAGAAGTTAGCAATAAACTTTCTCCAATATTGGGTTTCTCCCAAAAAGATTCTTAACTCTGTCACATTGTTGGGTTTGGGCCAATCCAAAATGAATTTGACCTTGGAAGGATAAATTTTCAGTTCTCCTCCTCCAACAATATGTCCCAAGTAAACAAGTGAGGTCTTTCCAAACTCACATTTAGACATCTTCAAAAGAAAAATTTATTTCTTCAAGACATCGAAAACTTGATTTACATGCATAACATGCTCTTAACGAGATTTTTTAAATATCAAAATGTCATCCAAGTAGACAACCATACAATCATCAAGAAAATTCCTTAAAACAACATTCATGACTCTCATGAATGTAGCAGGAGCGTTACACAGCCCAAATGGCATTACCATCCACTCAAACAAACCTTGCGTTGTTTTGAAATTTGTCTTCTATGTGTCTCCTTCAAAAATCCTAATATGATGATATCCACTTGTCAATTCCAGCTTAGTAAAATAATTAGCATCTTTCAATTGATCAAGAAAATCATTAATTCTAGGAAGAGGATAACGATTATTTACCATAATCTTGTTCAAGGCACTGAAATATACACACATGCGCCATGTACCATATTTATTTGGCACTAAAACAATTTGTGACCCACATGGTGATGTGCTTGGCATGGTGATCTCTTTGTCAAGAAACTCTTGGATTGTTTTTAAATTTCAGCATTCTCCATGATTGACATCCTATAAATACCAATGTTTGGAAGAGGGCAATATTTCTACAATTGCATATCATGTTGGATACCCCTTTTTGGAGGAAATCATTTTGGTTCCTGAAACATCACATCACATTGATTAACAACCTCATAAAAATCAGATTTCAAGTTTTCATCACAACCTTGRAAAGCTTCTTTTTCAACATTGTCTTTGGGTTTGATCATCAACACAACAAAATTCTTACTAGCATTGACTAATCTCTTCATTTGTCCATAATTTAMAAGTGATAAATTCAACTTCTTTGTATGTTCTCTAACAATGTACTGAACTCCATTTTTAAACAMATGATACTTGTTCTCATGACKATGAAAKATGTCTCCCCTATTATATAAATATGGGCTTCCTAACACAATACCACAAATATCCAATAGAATAACATCAAKCTCTACCTCATCTATAAAATTTGAAGYGATKWAAAATCTAAGTTTACACCTTGTCACATATCCATCCTAGAGGGTATGGTTTAGGATGTTGAGTGTYTTCCAATTTTAATTTATTGRYAGTGTCYTCAGGTATGAAGTTTTCTTGAGATCCAGTATCAAAAAGAGTATCTATCTTGGTATGCTTTGAAATAACCCTAATGTGGAAAATCTCCATTCTTTATTTTTCATGTTGAGTTTCATTGAGGCTACTACTACTTGAAGAACTAGTACTTGCAATAGAATCCTTACCTTGAAAAATCATGGCTATAATATTTGTTTCATCACCTGAATCAGATCCTAAATCGTGTTGTGTAGTTGCAATAGTCTTTGGTTTCCCTTTGTTGTTAAACTTTTGGGGTATTTTTTTAGGATGAAGTTTCCAACAATGGTCTTCTCCATGGCCATATTTTGAATAGTGTTTACATGTGATTTTTTCTCCCTCTTTTCTGACTGAAGCAATATTTCTTCCATTTCTGTTGAAATTCTTCTTTCCGTTTTCTGCATGAACAAAAGGTTTCTTGTTTCCCTCTTGAGGTTCATTCCTCTCTCTTCCTTCCAAATGAGTTGTCTGTACACAAACTTCATCTAGACTTGTAGGGTTAAAAATAAGTATTGTGTGCCTCAAGTAGCTATGCAATCCTCTATTTTATTTGAGTAAAGTTTCTTGAGAAGTTAAATCTATACCGAAAATAAAAGCTCTTCTTCTAAATTCTTGAGTGTAGCTCTGCACACTTTTCCCTTTAACTTGTCTAAATTTTTTCCAAACCATAATAGCTGTCTGCATGTATGCTAATGGATAAAATTTTCTTTTAAGTGCAACAATAAAATCATTCCAAGAGGATAAAACTTTACCATATTTCTTCATGTCCTCTTTAGTTTTTGCTTCCCATCAAAATTGTGTTGCACTTTCCAATATAAAAGCAGCAAGTTGAATCTTAGTTTCATCATATTTGATTCATTGTATCCTACAATACACTTCAATATGATGAATCCATTTATCCAATTTCTTAACATTTACCTCTCCATTGTACATAGGAAATTCAAACTTAATATCAAGTTTAAGCAAAGGAGTTTGTAGAGGAATCTTACCATGTTCTTTTGGACAATTTGGAGGTGGTTGTGAAATGGTACAAGAACTAGAAGATGAAGGTGAGGGAGGTGGAGTGCCACCATTCCCTCTAGTTACTTTGATATTTTTATCACCATTACCTTCATTTCCCTTTGGAGGATTTTCACCTTGCAAACTTGCATTTCTCTCCTCAAATAAAACTTTCACCATTTTT
>JASDQU010202199.1:5845-16008 GCA_032191745.1 Picea mariana | reverse complement strand
TATGTGGAAGCGCCATGATGTTTATGAGTCTCGACCCCGTAGTGTCATTGTTTCTCTGGGGGGTCATCTCTACAGAATACCAGAGGTAGTTTCGACTATTGTTCCACCTAAAAAGTGTCACAAGGTAGTATTTCATACTACAAAATTCAGCTTCTTCACAATCTGTTCAAAAGGGGAACAGAAGGACACTGCCACCACTACAGCCTCGCCCCAAGCACCTTCTATCCAAAAGAAGTAGGTCGAAAAGGTTGCAGCAAAGTGAAAATATTCCTTCTGCACACAGGCATCTCATGTATCCAAGCTGGTTAAAAATTTCCAACCCTTCCAGCCACATGCTCATGATATCCTTCCACAAACCGAGCAGCGCGACGTCTCCAGCAAGGCAAGCAGCTCACCAAGATTCAGATTCAGCAAACGCTTTTTCATCTCCTCCGGGAACTCAATGAAATGGATACCATTGCTTCCTAAGGAGGGAGGATTTATCCAAGTGGATATCAGTGGCCACCCACCTTTTCCAAATGGCTCAAAATAGTTTTTGGGCAATTTTGGCAATTTACTATTTTTAGCAGTTTTAACTTCCAGGGCCATTTTGAGGGCCTAAATGAAGTTTTTTCAGGATATATATTCTTAATCATAGCCAAAGGGATTATTGGGCCCCCAAAATTAACCTCCTCGACGATACCTTTCCAACGGGCTATCATACGCCTAAAACGGAGATTGTATGCAAAAGTTACGACCCCGGGAAGTTGATGTACTAACTTACCCAAACGAGGCCCACATGACTTTTGGCCCTTCATCTCCTAGGGTTAGGTTTTTGGATGTCTATGGTTTTTGGAATTCCTATTTATTGTAAAAATTCCTTCAGAGCCTCACTGTAATCATCTTCTTGTGAATGCAAGTAGCCGTCACATGTCTTCTCAGAGATAAGCTGCCACCATCTAGCGAGTCTTTCACTCTGTATTTTTACAGTCTCTGTACATTTCTTTCATTAATAGAAATCATGTATCATTGTATATTTGTGTTTATGGTTGCATCTATGATACATTTATTTTATATTATTGGATATATGTGATATATATGTGCATTTATTTATTATATCTCTGCTCTCATTTCGTGTCGAAAATAATCTGGATCAGGAGATCTCTGGAGGGCATATCCATTTGTCTTTACAAGACCCAACTGGTGGACAGTTTTGGAGGAACAAACCTAGCTTGGGCTTCCATGGGGATTGAATCCCACAGGATAGATGCCAAAGGGACCATGTGTTGGATGATGAATACATGCCTTTGGAGGATTATATGACATCAAGAATGACCTAACCTAGCCCCTACCACCCAAACTATTTTCTTGAAAGAGGCAAAATGTCACCTTCTTGGAGCTTGATGTCACACATGGGCTAGTATGTGGTGGTGGCGTGACACTTGGAACTTTGATTAGGATTAGAAACTTTATTTAGTGGAGAGAGGTCCTATAACCTTGGAAGATGGCTTTTGTAAGCCCAATGTCCCTTCTCCAATCTCAACGACTTTCCAAAAGGGGGGCTAAAGGTTGCCCTAAAAGGGTGACATATTTCCATTTAGGGTTTCTCTATGTGCAAATTATGAATTATTTAATATTATTTTTGTAAAGGGGAAAGATTAGGGATTTTGACCCCTCATCTTGTGGTTTACCCTAAATTGTGTGGACAAACTATGTTTAGAACATTTTGTATAAATAGAGATCATTTGTATCTCATTTTGATCATAGCTCTCCCATTTTGAGAAGCCTTCCTAGCTGAATTGTGTGCCCTCTTTGGGAAATCTCTATATATTTTTCTTTTTTTATGGTTTCTTCATCCTATTGGTGGAAGAAGTAGTGTGCTATCTCTCTTGGAGCTACTTTCTTTCATTTGTGGTGGATTTATCTTGGTAAAAGGAGGTTTGTCTTGTCATTGCTTGGACTAGTTAAGGATTTTATCTTGTTGGTGCTTCATTGCTTGGTTACAAGTTTGATTTTATAGGATTATTGGGGAGTATAAGGGTTTACAACCCCACCATATATATCATTCTTGTCTTGAAATAATTTTTTTCTCAAGGTTTTACTAGGAGAAGTAAAAGGGTTTACACCCTCCTAGTATTTCCTAGTTAACATTGCTTGCCTTGGTGAGTAAAAGGGTTTACACCCCCAAGGAGATATAATTTTTTAGCACTTTATTCATTTGACTCCATTACCCAATATCTAAAGGAACTAAAAATAATTGCATTGGACAAATAAAATCTTGCATTGGTTAATGCAAAAACTCAAGATTTTGAGGTTGTCTAAATTGGAATCAATTCTATGCTTTATGTGCTTGATCGAGCCACTAGGGAGTCTCATTTTTCTAAGTGTTTATTGTTGTTGTCATAACATTTTATATACAGCCAATAGGGCTGCATAAACCCTAACACAACTTCCTTAATAACTCACAAACCAACTGTCAAAAGTTGCTAAAAGTTTTCCCCTATAATCTACTAACCCTAGTGCACTTTTTGGGTGCATTGATAGCAAGTTTTGGTGGTTGATCTATTTTTTGTAACAACTTTTTTTATACATCCATAAGGCTGAAATTATATCTTTTCAATACTATTTTATTACCACCTTGTTTCATGCTAAAGTCTTTGTCTTTCATACTTGAGTTAAACTAGTCATTACTAGCTTGTCTCTAGCAATCTTAACTAGACTTTTAGCAATTTTATTTGCAACTCGTATTATCATTTTGTTCCTAATTTATATTATTGTTTATTTTTTAAATTAGGGACAGCAAGATTAATTGTCTTGTCCAACATATTATTGGGCTTGTGTCTTCGTTTTCCTTGTGTCTCAGGCAGGTACAATCACTACTTGGCAAGTCTACTATATTGTGGCATATATTCACCATCTACGATACTCTTTTCAATCCCTTCTTACCTTCCATAATTGGCCTATAGGGTCCTCTTCATCATCTTTCCATCTTCCATCTCATTTCCCTAGGGTCACCAGGATTCCCCCCTCGAGGTGATTACTTCATCTCTAAAGTGACAGGAATACCTATCTAAGGTGACAGTGGGTAGGTGTTCTCTTAGTTGTCACCATTTTGTGGTTGGGTTGGGATTTTCCCAACCTACAAATTGTGCGATAACATTTTGGCGCCATTGTCGGGGAGGATTTAGAATCCTCTTCTGAACCCTAATGACACTTTGGAAAGCTATCCCAAATCCTTTCCCTAGATTTCCTAGTGATTCCAACTAAAAGACGTTCCATTTCCACCTTTGATGAGATCTTCTTGAAGCTCATTTGGAAACACCACCTTCCCAGAATCCATATTCCCTTAAGACTTTTCCCACATGGAGGTTCAAACCTTCTAAGGTTTACCGAAGAATGCCTCCCAAGGCTCATGTTGTCAAAAACCTTTTTCACGGTACCCTTCACCTTGCTCCAATGGCTCACCCTTGGGAAAAGGACCTTTATAAACCCCTTAACATGGCCACCATTCCTTGATACCCCAAAAAAATGCCAAAAGACTCTCACAAATGGTTGACAAATTTTCCTGGAAACAATGTCACCAATGCAGACGATTATCTCTTTGTCGTAGGCCGAGACATGGAAAATGCAAAAGTGGAACATGAGGATGTAGCCATGAGGCTACTAGCCTCATCTTTGACCGAAGATGCCCAAAGATGGTTCATAGAGCTACCATTATGAGGATTTTTACAAATTATTAAAAAATAGATGGATAACAAAAAAATACAATGGGATTCTTGTAGCCCAGTTCAATCAAATAAAAAAAAAAGGAGAACAAGACGGTGAGTGAATTTGACACCAGGTTCAACATATTGTACAGTCAGAACCTGGCAGATTTTCATCCTACCGCTACAACAGTTCATCTCCTCTATGTGAATGCATTTAATGGGAATTTCCTCTTTATTCTAAATGACAAGAAGCCCACTACTTTGGCACAATCCAAATAGTACAGTGAAGAGATTGAAGAAAATCTCCTTAACTCAAAGGTTGATCATTTTCGATATCCTTGTGTCAAGGAAGAAGCAAAGACTAAGGCTTCCAGTAGTAGTTCTCTCGATCCAATTTCCCTCTTGAAACAGAATATAGATCAAATGAGTACTCAATTTATCCAAGCAAAGAATCAGATCATGGGTCGATTAACTATTGTGGAGAGAAATCATTCTGCCCCCAGACCTTAGTTTACCAGACAACAGAGAGATGGCATAGGTTGGAAGCTAAAGCCTCAATGAGAGGCAAAGGCCCCTAATACTTTGAAACCAGTTGGAATGGTTGACACAAAACCAGCATTGTGTTGTTCTTTGTGCCAAGAACCTCACCAAGAGGAAGAAGTCACATAGGAATAGATCGATGAAGCCAGAATACAAGAAGAAAGAGAGGGGAGACCTCAGGCCTTGAATCAGTTGACATACGATCAGAGGAAGGAGCTAAGGAAGAGGGAACACTTGACATACACCAGAAGAAATAAAGCTTGAACCCCTCCATCACAACCTATCGCTCCTCCTCCCTCTACAAAGAAGGTGGTCTCACCACTTCCACTGCCAGTACATGAGTTTATTTCAAAGCCGACTCCAACATATGAGATTTAGTTAAACATAGACATCAAATCCATGATTGGGAAGTTGAATATGATGGTTCCTATGACAGAAATGTACAAAATCCCTTATGTAAGGAGGGAATTCTCGAAGTTATTGCAGGTAACGACTAAGAAGAAATATCCTCTAATAATTTTGAACACCATGTATCTCGATCGAAAAAAGGACAACAGTCATCCTTTCTATCTTTCATTGGGAATGAATGGCCTCCACCTGAATAAATGTATGTTGGATTCTAGGACCTCCACAAATGTCATGCCATTGAAGGTAATGGAACAACTTTGTTTGTATACAAGTCGGACCTATGGAAATGTATGCAACATTGATTCTAAAGAGGGGTCAAGGTTTATGGATTATGTGAGAACTTTGAGGTCTTCTTGATTGATTTTCTGCATATCATCCTCCTTATGAACATAGTAGTGATTGATGTCTCATATGCTTGATGGATGCTCTTTAGAGGAGTTGGTATGCTTCCCTTGGCAGTTTCCTTAGCATGTATCTCACTCATGCACAAATTTCCATGGGAGATGACACTTTTGAGGTATTATACAGTCAAGAGTGAGCCAAAAAGCATGTGATGGATCCCAACAATCTTGAATATACAAGTAAGGATGAGTTTGTTGAAGTTTCGGATACCATTGAGTACAGTCCACGGGACTTACATTTCATGTAGGAGGATTGCATAGACACGTTCCTACCAAGGAAATATTAATACAAATAAAATCTTGCAAATTTCCAAGGGAAAGAGCTAGGGTCTATCCAAATATTGAAGAAAGAATATAAAGAATGTGAAGAATCCATAAAAAGTGCAGTCAACGTGGGACCTCCTTCCTATCCATACATTGAGAATATACCGTACATCAATTACAGTGAAGTAAGTATTGCGTTCATGTGGGACAATAAGAAGGGAAAGCCTAAATATGACCAGAAGGATGGCATCTCATGGATTGGCCCTTACATCATCAACAAGAAGTCCGAGAAAGAGAAGTATTATTTGGCAGCTTTGGATGGGAGAAATATGCCATTTCCAGTAGATGGGTCTCTTCTCCGACCCTTTGTTTAGATCACTTGACTTCTTCAGGGCCCAAGGCCCATGTAAGTAGGTAGGCATCTTGTTTCCCTTGAATTTTCATCTTGATTGCTCATGTTATTTTAGATGAATTTCATATTTCATTTTTCTCTACTAGCATCTTGATTTCATGTTTAGTTTAGAATTTTTTTTAAAAATGCTAAAAAAAAAATCTAGAATAGTTTCATATTTTGTTTTGATGTATATGGGCGAAGGGTGATAGAACCACCCTAGATTTTACAGTGTGATGTTTCAGTGTAGGCACAGGTATACCATGAGATGTTCCAGTTCTCATGCACTCTACGGCAAGCACATGCTCCCAAGTAGGATCCAGATGGTATCCCTAACTCATCAGGATAAATAAGGAGATGATGTCTCTATGCCCTCAGGTTGAAAACATGGAGTACCGAGAGACAGCTTGACCAGCAGTGTCCACTTGCACAGATAGAGACCTGCCTCACCATCACAGCTCCGAGTTGATCATGATAGTATCCACCACATCAGTTAGCCTCCGGAAGACATTGGGTCTTCCTCCATGAGGTACAAATCAGGTATTATGGTGAGTGTCATTTATTATTTGAGTAATTTTAGTTTGTTGCATCTATTACTGGTTTTTATTATGTGACATTTTCTTGGACATTATGCTCTTTTCCCTGTTTCATTTTGGTGGTTGACATTGCGCCCTAGTAAGTGGTTCACCCTTAAGTATAGGTATGCTACTGGGAGGTCCTTTTTGACAATTCATCGTGCCGTTACTGACCATACTTTTCACTTTCCACACTTCATCCCCTCATCTCCTCACCTTTTGTGTTTCTCATATGTACTGACCCAAGAAGGGGTTGTCCTTCACTTAATGGGAAGAATGGGTTCAAGGCCCAAAGGCTTGTCACTGGAAAAAGATAGAGACAAACCATTAACCATCTATATGCTTTCCTAGGGATCCCGAGGACAATGAAATGTCTCTCATAAAAGAAACTAATGGGACTTGTAAAAGAATAACTAATAACAAAATGTTAATCAAGGAGGAGCATGTGTGGGCACTGTTTTTATTTCGTAGGTAGAATCCCCACACATGTTTCCAACTTGGAGAAGCATGGTGTGACTAGGGTAGATTCAATATGGGCACATTTTTTCATGCTTAGGTAGAATCTCTACCTTGGCTTCAACCTAGAAACATCCTAAAAGAGTAAAAGGAAACAAATGGGCTTGGAAAAAGGTTGCATTGAAAATGAAGGTGCAGCACACCCTCTACAAAGGAACCCATAAGTGAGACACTGCAACCCCTTGTATTTCATGAAACCTAGTGCCCAAAGGTATTTCCCTTCATCCATGACACATAATCCACATGACTTAGAAGGAGGTCCCCTCGGGAAACACCCCTAAAATTGAGGTACAATTCACCCAATAGGTATTTTGTAAACCCTCCCATACCTAAACTTGGAAAATTGCATAGGGTATTTGAGAATTAGTTTATTTTGATGAGGTGGTTTGGATTTACTTGCTTAGATGGCTCTTTTCTTGATTTGATTTATTCATCATGATGATTTGACTTGAGATCTTTGGAGGGCGTATCCATTTGTCTTTGCAGGATCCAGCTGGTGGACAATTTTGGAGGAACAATCATAGCTTGGGCTTCCATGGGGCTTGAATCCCATAGGTTGGATGACAAGTGCCCACGTGTTGGATCATGAATACATGCCTTTGGAGGCTTAGATGACATCATGGAGGACCTAACCTAGCCCCTAACACCCAAACAATTTGCTTGAAAGAGGCAAAATGTCACCTTCTTGGAGATTGACATCACACTTGGGCTAGGATGTGGTGATGATGTGACACTTGGCACTTTGTTAAGGATTGGCACCTTGATTTAGTGGAGAGATGTCCTAGCACCTTGGAAGATGGATTTTGGAAGCCTAGCATACCTTCTCCAATATCAACAACTTTCCAAAAGGGGGCCTAAAGGTTACCCTAAAAGGGTGACATCTTAACCTTTAGGGTTTCTCTATGTGCAAATTATGAATTATTTAATATTATTTTTGTAAAGGGGAAAGATTAGAGTTGTTGATCCCTCATCTTTTGGTTTACCGTAAACTATGTGGACAAACTATGTTTAGAATATTTTGTATAAATAGAGATCATTTGTATCTCATTTTGATCATAGCTCTCGCATTGTGAGAAGCCTTCCTAGCTGAAATTTGTGCCCTCTTTGGGAAATATCTATATCTTGTGCTTTTGTTCATGCTATTGGTGGAAGAAGTAGTGTGCTACCTCTCTTGGAGCTAGTTTCTTGCATTTGTTTGGATTTGTCTTGGTAAAAGGAGGTTTGTCTTGTCATTGCTTGGACTAGGTAAGGATTTTATCTTGTTGATGCTTCTTTTCTTGGTTACATTTTTTATTTTCTATACTTCTTGGGGAGTATAAGGGTTTACAACCCCACCATAATTGTCATTCTTGTCTTGAAATTATTTGTTGTTCAACGTTTTATTAGGAGAAGTAAAAGAGTTTACACCCTCCTAGTACTTCCTAGTTAACATTTCTTTCATTGGGGAGTAAAAGGGCTTACAGCCCCAAGGAGATAGCATTTTTAGCTCTTTATTAGTTTGACTCCATAACCCAATATCTAAAAGAACTAAAAATAATTGCATTGGAGAAATAAAATCTTACATTGGTTCACATGAAAACTCGGGATTTTGAGGTTATCTAAATTGGAGTCAATTATATGCTTTATGTGCTTGGTTGATCCACTAGGGAGTCTCATTTTTATAAGTGCTTCTTGTTGCTATCATAACATTTCATATACAGCCATTAGGGCTGTAGAAACCCTAACACAACTTCCTTAATAACTCACAAACCAACCGTGAAAAGTTCCTAAAAGTTTGCCCCTATAATCTACTAACCCTAACACACTTTTTGGGTGGATTCTTAGCAAGTTTTTGTGGTTTATATCTCTTATGTAAAAACTTTTTTTCTGCAGCCATAAGGCTGAAAATGTATCTCTGAAATACTATTTTCTTACAGCCTTGTTTCATGCTAAAGTCTTGCTCTTTCATACTTGATTTAAACTAGTCATTACTAGCTTGTCTCTAGCAATCTTAACTAGACTTTTAGCAACTTTATTTGCAGATCTTATTATTATTGTGTTGCTGATATATATTATTGTTTATTGTTGCAATTAAGGACAGAAATATTAACTTGATTTTCCAACATATTATTGGGCGTGTGTCTATGTTTTCCTTGTGTCTCAGGCAGTTACAATCACTACTTGGAAAGTCTACTACGTTGTGGAATATCTTCACCATCTACGAGACTCTTTTCAAACCCTTCTTACCTTCCATCATTGACCTATAGGGGGACTCTTCATCATCTTTCCATCTTCCATCTCATTTCCCCCAAGGTCACCAAGATTCCCTGCTTGAGGCGATTACTGCATCTCTAAAGTGATGGGAATACCTATCTAAGGTGACAATGGGTAGGTGTTCTCTTAGTTGTCGCCATTTTGTGGTTGGGTCAATATTTTCCCAACCTACAACTTGTGCGATAATAGTACCGACAGGCAGATGAGAAGGCATGGGCCCCTATCATACCACACATCACCATCTGATTAATGGCAGCAATATACACCACACCCAGCTTGGCCCATAGAGGATAGTAGGTATTTATTCATGAGGTAACAATTATGGTATCGTGGTAAGTGTCATTTTAATATTTGAAGAATTTGAACATGTTGCAAAGGATCCTTTCTTTATTTTGAAAACATTTGCTTGGAAATTATGCTTTTTTCCCTATTTCACCTTGGTGAGTGTCATGGTTTCATAGTAAGTGGTCGCCCTCAGGGAAATGTTTGCTATCGGGGGGTCTTCTTGAAGGGTCATCATACTATTCTCGCTCCTACTTGCTACCTTCCATCACTTCTTCCCCTATGTTTCCCCATCTTTTAGGCTTTCATGGTTATTGACCCAAGAAGGGAATGTACCTCATTTCATGGCAAGAAGGGTCCACTAGGCTCGGATGTGCTCTAGCCAAAACATCATGCAATAAAATCTCACCCTGGGATACCGCGAGCAATGAAACGCTTCTCAAAAAAGTGAGGGACCCATAAAATAAATAACTAATTAACTAATAACACTTTCCAAGGTAGAGTGTTTGTGGGCTTGCATTTCCTTTTTAGTGCCCCTTATCGTCTTCAACTTGGTGACACATGAAAAATAAATGGATGATAAAGGGCTTGGAAAAATATGCTTTAAAAACAAAAAGAGGAAAAGGATGTGGCTACCCCTCGACAAAGGCACCCATAAATGAGACAATACAAGCCCTTTTATGTCATGAAGCCCCATACATAGAAATCTAAGCCCATCCACCTCACATTCACTACATGACCTAGAAAGGATTCTCCTTAGTAACATCCCCTACTTGAGGATTTGGTTCACCCAATAGGGCATCATGATGCCCCTCCCATATCTAAAATTGGAAAATTGTATAAGGCT
>JASDQU010202197.1:10664-22307 GCA_032191745.1 Picea mariana | reverse complement strand
GGAGGTTTTACCAAAATGTCTGCTTATCTGCTCATCTATGGAGATACGTATTGGAGAGATCATTTTCTCCTTTCTGGACTTTATCATGGATAATGTAATACTTGATTTCAAATGTATTTTTAGTCTGGAACACTATGAAGGCTTCATGTAGATCTGAACAATAGAGTATATCATAGTTGAAAAATTGGAACATATCTATGTGGCACTTCTTCTGTCATCATGAGATCTGATCTACTGAGTAGTCATATTGATTTTATAGGAAATCTTCACCACGCTTCTGCTGTGCACTGGATGTTCTCCACCAAGTTATCTTTTTCTATATGCATACATGAGTATCTTTCTGGTATTCCTCAAAGTCTTGAAGTTTCTCTTCATACGTTCTTTATTCAATTTCTTGGGAGAACATTCTTTGCATTCATCTGATGTAGAATTCCGACTCATGGATGTTGCGAATGATATAATGACTTAAGTAGAGATAAGTCTAGTTTACTGGAACACGTAATCATCATAGTATTCTCCCTCCATCTGGGAGAACCTCTAATTCTAGGTCTCACAATGCTTTAGTTCATAAGTCTTCCATACACGGTTCTTCATCACGACTTTCAGTTCTTCTGCTTGATTGCTTTCATATCAGACTGGTAATCTTGTGATTCTTGATGTAATGACTAGTTATTCTAGTTCCTCTTTCTTTCTTGGAATCCTCATGTTCTTCTTCATGTTTTTTTTTAGTTCTTGGGTCCATGGAGTTTCTTATAGATTCCATGCCCTAGAGATTCCACTTCTTCTTTTCATCATAGAATCACGGATCTGGATGAACAACCAGGAATACTTTAAGGCTTCTCTTCAAAGAAGTCTTCTTCTGCGGTTGAACTGAACATGTACTGTCTTTCATGGCTGCTACCATGGATATATATATATATATATATATATATATTTCATCTTCTTCAATGGATCATAGGATTAGCTCCCTCCTAACCCTTGCTTCATGTAAGAGTGCATATAATCAGCTCCCTCCATCTGATAAAGTCCATACTTCCATCTACATCCTTATTGTATTTTGCAGTATATAATTGGATTTCTTGTCTAACAGAGTCCACACTTTCATCTTGTTGTTCAGAAAGTATTTTTCCAATTTCCTCTCGATCGTTGACTTCTTTCTATCTTTGCTTCTTCTAAGTCTCTTCATGATTGATTCGGCTTATCTTGCACTAGCTTCCACATGATTTGTATTTCATCCTTTAATGTGTATTATCTAATGATATCCATTTTCATCTTGTTGTTCTTCCATAGGTATAGTTCTTCTTGGAATACATTATTTTCCAAGAGATAGATATACAAGATATGTACAGAGACAATGCAAACAAGATATGTACAAGAAATAAGAAGAGTGTTGTTACCTTTTTAGAAGAAGAAGTCTCTTCCATCCTTCTTAGTCTTCTTTGTAGGTTCCTTTTCTTCGGCAATCGATGCTTCATGTTTCTCTTTCCTTTTCTTTAGCTTGGGACACTGATTCTTGTAGTGACCTTACTTTTGACAGTTGAAGCATTGTACTTTTGAAATGTCGTTTTCTTGATTTGGCTTCCTCCTTGAACCAAAATTCCTTCTGTTTCTGAAGTTCTTGAATCTTGTTGTGAAGGCTTGATCATCGTACTTCTTTTGGGGTTTCTCTTTTGCATTGATCCTTGATTCTTCTTGAGCACAACAAGTCTAAAGTTCTTCAAATGTCGGGTACTCCTTCCTTGTGTTCATGCTTGCGACAAATGCATCCCATGTCTTGGGAAGACCATTGAGTACTATGTTCACCAATTCCTTCTCTAAAGTGATCTCTTCAATAGCTTGTAGTTGATCTCTTAATTGGGAGATTATTACAAAGTATGATGTTATGTTGTCATCATCATTCATCTTCATGTCATGGAGCTCATTCTTCAAACTCGTAACTTGTCGAATGTTTCTGATTGAGAAGAGATTTGTTAGGGAATCGTACATATTCTTCGATGAGTCAAGATGGGAGATGTAGGGTATCAAGTGGTATTTTATGGAATCCACTATGATACTCATGGCATTGATGTCAACATCTTTGAACTTCTCCATAGCTGCAACATTTTGCGGTTCCTTCTCTTCTCCTTCTTCAAGCTATGGCTTCACGATCTTTCCTTTCACAATATCCAGTACTTTATTCTTGACAAGGATGAGGTCAATCCTTGTCTTCCATGCTCTGAAGTTAGAGGCTCCATCTAACTTGTTTTCAGACTTCATAGAGTTAGTCATGGCTGCTTGACTTGGTTAAACCCTAGATTTGACCATAAATTCAAACTTCACATATTGGCTTGCTAAGAGTATCAGGAGATGCGCTAGGCTAGGGCACACTAATCTATCCAAATATTAGGTCAATCTCTTCACTTAAGGTGCTTCAACAAGAGGTTTAGGGTTTATGCAACTGCTCCTGCTAGTAGCCCTAGTGGCAGTGTCTTGGGAGCTTCTTCTGCTAGTAACCCTAGCGACAGTTCCTCAATGAGCTCAATATCCTAGCGGCTATGTTTCCTTCCAGTGTTTAGAATGAATGAAGGAGGTGTGGGCCCATAACCTGTTAGAATATAGAAGATGGTGTGCTTGTTTTACCATTGACGATACCCTCGTCACCCAACCATAGGCCGAAGCCACCCTATGAGCGCCTTAACCTTGACTGAGAATTACTCTAGAAGCAAACCCTAGGCTAGATAGCCAAACAAGGTGTAGCGCATCTTCCTCCAAGGATAGCGCACCAACAATAGCTGATCAGATAGTCCAAACCCTAGCCAAGAGATAGTCCAAGCTCATACTGAAAACTAGCTGCTGCTGTAGCTGCAACTGCAGCTCTCCTCCACATGTGCACACCAAACTGGGAACTGCAGTGCGCACCAAACTGGGAACTGCAATTCTAAGATGTGTCAAAATGAGAACTTGCACCCTGTATTTATACTAGTTTTGCCAGATTTGCTGGGGCCAACTTCTTCTTCTGGATATGTGTCTGTTCAATATATTATTATTATTTCTAGCCGACTTCTTCTCTTGGAGGCTAATAACTTAATAAAAATTATCTTCTTAAGCTGACAAGACTTCTACGGTTATTAGCCAACTCATTAGGGTTTTCTTCTTTCTTTTCGGAGTCTTCTATTCTCATCATGTTCACACATGGAGGTAAATACCTCCCGTAGCTACCATAATATTAACACATTCATTATGCTTTTACTAGCAACAACTCAACACACAGGTTCGCTTATTGGCATTAATAAGCAAAAAATGCATTCAACAACGATTTACGGGAGTCCGATCGACCCCCAGGTTGGCGCTATTATAAATCTTGCACCAAAACTTTCGTCATCTACAATTCCACAATATACATCTTGCACCCAAAAATTTTGTGGTCTACAATTCGTCTACAAATTGGAACATGGTTTACATTTGGACCACAAATAATCTATTAAGATACGTTAATATAAATACAATTTAAATAAGTATAGACAAAATCTCCTTAAACTTGAACCTGACTTTCTCGAACTCATGGATTGGTCCTATATCGTCACATCATGAGCCCGACCAACCACAATCCCTTTCAACACTTATCCAATTATCTCACTGTGGGGTCACGACTTAGCGCTATCGAATTCTTATGCCCCCTATTTCGTGATATACATGTTGTACACAACACTTTCGTGATATATATTTTGCACCCAACACTTCCGTCATTTACAATTCGACCCTGGTTCACAAAAGTTTCCATGATATACATCTTGCACCCAACAATTCCGTGATATACATTTTTCACCCAACAATTCCGTGATACACATTTTTCACCCAACACTTCTGTCATTTACAATTCGACCCCGAACTACTAGAACTCACAAGATTCACTATTCTTGGGTTCACATTTATCGCTCTCTTCAATCCCCACCACATTCCCGCCATCCTCAATGCACATTCATTATGCTTTTACTAGTGACAACTGAGTTTACAGGTTCACTTATTGGCATTAACAAGCAAAAAACGTATTCAACAATGATTTACGAGAGCTCGATTGACGCCTGGGTTGGCACTATTATAAATCTTGCACCCAACACTTGCGTCATCTACAGTTCCGCCATATAAATCTTGCACCCAAAACTTCAGTCATGTACAATTCATCCACAAATTTGAACATGGTTTACATTTGGACCACAAACAATCTATTAAGATACATTAATATGAATGCATTTTAAATAAATATAAACAAAATCTCTTTAAACTTGAACCTCACTTTCTCTAGCTCCTGGATTGGTCATGGGTTCTCAGGTTAGCTCATCTCCATCTATATCATCACATCATTAGCTTGATCGATCGCCGTCCCTTTCAACACTTAGCCAATTATCTCACCATCGAGTTCCGACTTAACGCTATTGAATTCTTATGCCCCCTATTCTGTGATATACATCTTGCACACAACACTTTCGTGATATACATTTTGCACCCAACACTTCCGTGATTTACAATTCGACCCTAGGCTCCTGGAATTTTTTGTTCACAAAAGTTTCAAACCATTTATCACTCTCTTCAATCCCCGCAACATTCTCGGCTTTCCCAATGCACATTCATTATGCTTTTACTAGCGACAACTCAGCACACAGGTTCGCTATTCAACTGCGATTTACTTTAGTTCGACCAACCATCATTGCTTTTCATACCTAGCCAATTCTATGACCATCGGTCCCTGGGTTGGCGCAACCAAACTCTCATTCCCCGTTTTCTGTGGTATACATCTTGCACCCTAAACTTCTGTGATCTATAATTCCATACTTAGCCAACTTTATGGCAACAACCTTCACTATACTCAGGTTCACAAAAATTTCAACCAGTTATTGCTCTCTTCAACTCCCGCCACATTCTCGTCCTTCCTAATGCACATTCATTATTCTTTTACTAGCAACAAATCAACACACAAGTTCACTTATTGGCATTAATAAGCAAAAAATACATTCAACAACGATTTACGGGAGTTCGACCGACCCCCAAGTTGGTGCTATTATAAATCTTGCACCCAAAAATTTTGTAATCTACAAGTCCGCGATATACATCTTGCACCCAAAAATTTTGTGGTCTACAATTCATCCACAAATTGGAACATGGTTTACATTTGGACCACAAATAATCTATTAAGATATGTTAATATAAATACAATTTAAATAAGTATAGACAAAATCTCTTTAAACTTGAACCTGACTTTCTCGAACTCGTGGATTGGTCCTATATTGTCACATCATGAGCCCGACCGACCACAGTCCCTTTCAACACTTATCCAATTATCTCACTGTGGGGTCATAACTTACCTCTATCGAATTCTTATGTCCCCTGTTTCATGATATACATGTTGTACATAACACTTTCATGATATACATTTTGCACCCAATACTTCCGTCATTTACAATTCGACCCCAGTTCACAAAAGTTTCCGTGATATACATCTTGCACCCAACAATTCTGTGATATACATTTTTCACCCAACAATTCCGTGATACACATTTTTCACCCAACACTTCCATCATTTACAATTCGACCCCGAACTACTGAAACTTGCAAGCTTCAATATTCCTGGGTTCACATTTATCGCTCTCTTCAATCCTTGCCACATTCGCGCCATCTTCAATGAACATTTATTATGATTTTACTAGTGACAGCTCAGTGCACAGGTTCGCTTATTGGCATTAACAAGCAAAAAATGTATTCAACAACAATTTACGAGAGCTCGATCGATGCCCGGGTTGGCGCTATTATAAATCTTGCACACAAAACTTGCATCATCTATAGTTCCTCCATATACATCTTGCACCCAAAACTTCAGTCGTGTACAATTCATCCACAAATCCGAACATGGTTTACATTTGGACCACAAACAATCTATTAAGATACATTAATATGAATGCATTTTAAATAAATATAGACAAAATCTCTTTAAACTTGAACCTCACTTTCTCTATCTCCTGGATTGGTCGTGGGTTCTCAGGTTAGCTCATCTGCATCTATATCATCACATCATCAGCTCGAACGACCGTCGTCCCTTTCAACACTTAGCCAATTATCTCACCATCGGGTTCTGACTTAACGCTATTGAATTCTTATGCCCCCTATTCTGTGATATACATCTTGCACACAACACTTTCGTGATATACATTTTGCACCCAACACTTCCGTGATTTACAGTTCGACCCTAGACTCCTGGAATTTGTTGTTCACAAAAGTTTCAAACCATTTATCACTCTCTTCAATCCCCGCAACATTCTCGTCCTTCCCAATGCACATTCATTATGCTTTTACTAGCGACAACTCAGCACACAGGTTCTCTATGCAACCATGATTTACGGTAGTCCGACCAACTGTCATTTCTTTTCATACCTAGCCAATTTTATGGCCATCGGTCCCCGGGTTGGCGCAACCGAAATCTCATTCCCCGTGTTCCGTGGTATACATATTGCACCCTAAACTTCCGTGATCTATAATTCCATACTTAGCCAACTTTATGGCGACAACCTTCACTATACCCAGGTTCACAAAAATTTCAACCATTTATTGCTCTCTTCAACTCCTGCCACATTCTCGTCCTTCCTAATGCACATTCATTATTCTTTTACTAGCAACAACTCAACACACAGGTTCACTTATTGGCATTAATAAGCAAAAAATGCATTCAACAACGATTTACGGGAGTCCAACCGACCCCCAGGTTGGTGCTATTATAAATCTTGCACCCAAAACTTTCGTCATCTACAAGTCCACGATATACATCTTGCACCCAAAAATTTTGTGGTCTACAATTCGTCCACAAATTGGAACATGGTTTACATTTGGACCACAAATAATCTATTAAGATACATTAATATAAATACAATTTAAATAAGTATAGACAAAATCTCTTTAAACTTGAACCTGACTTTCTCGAACTCGTGGATTGGTCCTATATCGTCACATCATGAGCCTGACTGACCGCAGTCCCTTTCAAAAATTATCCAATTATCTCACCGTGGGGTCACGACTTAGCGATATCAAATTCTTATGCCCCCTGTTTCATGATATACATGTTGTACACAACACTTTTGTGATATACATTTTGCACCCAACACTTCCGTCATTTACAATTCGACCCCGGTTCACAAAAGTTTCAAACCATTTATCACTCTCTTCAATCCCCGCCACATTCCTGCCCTTCCCAATGCACATTAGTTATGCTTTTACTAGCAGCAGCTCAACACATAGGTTCGCTCATTGGCATTAATAAGAAAAAAAGGCATTCAAGTTTCTTTTCATACCTAGCCAATTCTATGGCCACCGGTTCCTGGGTTGGCGCAACCGAACTCTCATTCCCTATGTTTTGTGATATACATCTTGCACCCTAAACTTCCCTAATCTACAATTCCATACTTAGCCAACTTTATGGCCAGAATCTTCACTATACCTGGGTTCGCAAAAATTTCAAACCATTTATCAGTCTCTTCAACCCCCACCACATTCTTGTCCTTTCCAATGCACATCCATTATAAATTTACAAGCGACAAATCAACACACAGGTTCTCTTATTGGCATTAATAAGCAAGCAACACATTCAAACATGATTTATGGGAGTTCGACCCACCGTCGTTTCTTTTCATACCTAACCAATTCTATGGCCATCGGTTGCCGGGTTGGCGTAAGTGAATTTTCCTTCCCCCTTTTTCGTGATATACATATTGCACCCAAAACTTCGATGATCTACAATTCCATAGTTAGCCAATTTTATAGCCATCAATCTCTGGGTTGGTGCTATTATAAATCTTGCACCCAAAACTTTCGCCATCTACAATTTCGTGATGTACATCTTGCACCGAAAACTTCAGCGCTCTACAATTCCTCCAGCTCGCAAGATTCACTCTACTTGTCTTCACAAATATTTCAAAGCATTTATTACTGCCTTCCATCCCCGCTACCTTCATGCCCTTCCCAATGCACATGGATTATGCTTTTACTAGTCACAACTCAACACACATGTTCGAAAAAGATTGGCACTGCTTTGCTTAGTGACAACTCACGACACAAGATCAAAGGGATTGGCAATGCACATTAATTATTAAATTACTATTCAATGTAATTTCAATATACCTTTTAATATTTACAATTTTCTTTATCATTTCATTTCTAAAAAAAAAATTGAACATAACTTTTTAATATTTTTTAAAAATCTATTCTAATTACCATTTACTTACCATACTATTAATTTCTATTTTTTTAACAATATTACTCGCCATGCATCTCTCCTGCATTAATTCGATGATAGATATTTCATATGATAGGTTTCCCTAGTTTAGTTCCCTTTGTCTTTCAACACCCATAATAAGCTCATTCATTTGGGAGTCCCATTTTTTGAGATCTACTATTGAGCCTCATTTCTTGTTCCTACAAGTTTTTGGTTGTTTCTTGTTCGAACTCTCATCCACTTATTTGTTATGTGTGTTGCTTTGTTTCTTGCACCATTTTACTTGTTGATTCTTTCTTCATATACTCACTATTGATCACATCATTTGCTTGTCACTACTATCTTATGGAGCTCCATCTACATGTAGACAATCACCACTCAAGAGAAGATGTGCACCAAGGTGGCTCAATAAAATATGAAAGGGATCTCTAAATGAATACCTTGTAAGACACAATGGTTAATGTTTTGAAAATGGGGTAGCAATCTAAGTGGACTTGAGTTTAGGGGAAAACTACATGGTAAAGCATGCTTGAGCTCTATAACAATTTTGGGATGGTGAGCTTCTTGAGAAGTCTTGGTTATAGGATGCAAGTGTTGGAGGTGATGACTAATGCTTTGCGATTCCACTTCTTCACTCACGTGAACATCACCATATGCAATGAGTTCTAGGTTGACTATTCAACTTGATAAAAAAATGATCTTTCTAATCAATTTTCATATTTATTTAATTATACTTATATTACTAGATCTTCAAGAAGATTAATTTCAATAAAAACAATTACATTATAAACCCCTTAAGCTCACTTTTCTCATAACACCTTTCAAACATGTGTTGAAGAAGAAAGTGTGAGTGGAATAATGCATTACATAGACATCCAAAGAAATCTCTTGATCGTAAATCCAAGAGAAGACAACCTTTAATAATGATTCAAATGTGAATTGGTTGAAATAATAAAAATGACCACTTTATAGGTTCTAACCTACAATCTTTCCCAAGGCATATGGAGCTTGTACAACTTGAGTGGGCCTAATGGTTAAGAACACGTGTTTCCTCCTAGGAGGTCACATGTTCAAATCTAGAGGGGGGTAGGGTATGTACACCTCCGTATACTTTAGCATTCAAATCCCTTCGCAAAGGGCCCCCCTTGTCCCACAAACACAACCGTGACCTTAAAATTATATTATTATGATTATTATTAAATATTTTTTTTAAAAGGGAAAGGAGTTAATGATACTATTTCCAAAATATATACTTTATTGTGTTCCTTCATGTTATTAAAAAACAGTAACAATGGTAATTCTTTGGATGGATCCTTATTAGTCTTTGTCTTACCATGGATTATAGTTTTTGGTACGAAGTCCACTTGGTTTGACTTCATATTTGTTTGTTATTTTTTTTACTTTTCAATGTTTGGTGAAAAATGTTTATTATTTTGATTTGTTATTTAAATTACATGTTTTTTTTTTGTTTTACAATGTTAAAGATTCATATTTTTTGCTTGGTCCATACATAATGATTTGACTAAATGTGTTCAGGTGAAGGAAATATATTTGACATGTTTGTTCGACTTGCAAAAGTTTTTCAAAAACCAAAATTAACAAGTTGTATTATTTGTCCACGCTCCCACTTAATTATGTTCTAACATGAATTGTTCTGACATGATTGTGATTACATTAATGAAACTCCAATTGAAAAAACTATTTTCGATGAACACAATTATGCTCTCTAACAATTGAGAAGGGTATTCCACTTGGTAGGTTGCATGGAGTCATTGCTTGATCCTTCACCACATGCTCCACCTAATCCCTTAGGGAGTAAATTACCTATGCTATTGACTATTGAACAAGCTATCAATCTGGTGAGCCGACTTGAATGCTACAACTTGACGTAGTCGAGAAAGAAAAGAGAGAGGGTCCAAAGCCTTAAGTATTTTTACGGTGAACCATATCCAAATAAGAATGATAGGCGAGAGAGGCTTAATTCTTCCATTGCATGATTGTATTGATTCATACCATATCCATGTGATACGATGAAGAGCTACCTAAAAATTTGATCAGTGTTGTTGAGACAACATGAAATTAGAAGTGCTACTTGTATCATACTTAATTTAATTATATATGAGTGATTTTCTAGGTGAGTAAGGAATAAATAATGCAAAAACACATACCATTCTCCACTTTCCTTCCTTTCTATTAGGTCTCCTCCCCCTAGCAGTTGTGAGCTAGACTCGTCAGGTTAAGAGAGGTTAGATATAGGCATGGATTCGATTTATTGGTAGGGGAGTCTCTTTCTATGACTGACTATGAAGTGTTTTAAGGTTGTTTTCCTTTCGGGTTTAAGGTAGATGGGGAGGGGAAGAGCCAACTTGATAAAGGAGGGGAATAACTAGGGCAATAATTCAATATAACAAAAACTCACCAAAAATATGGAAACTCTGGTATGTGATGTCCTCCTCCTCGACCCAAGCCCCTCTCTATAATGCCTCCGTACAAAAATTGCAAGCAATAAATTAATGAAAAAATCTAATTTCTAAAATGAAATTCATATTTGCATTAAAAAAAATAATGAAAATAGAAATCTAACTAAGATATAGCCATAAAAATGTACCTAAAACAAATATTTCAACAAACATCTGTGTAATTATCCCCATTATCCCCAATGTGATGAAAAATAGAGAAACATGAGACTCATACATGTGAAATTCTTCAAGTAGAATACTAATTAATTCTAGAATTAACAACCTTACCATGGGCAAGAAGTAGTAACAACCCTTCATATCTCCTATAACCCCTTTATTTTCTTTTTCGTTTCAATCTTAAATGATTTATTTCCAGAAGTAATAAGTTATGATATATAATTTCAAACTTCACATGTAGTAATAAAAAAAAATAAAACAGTGAGAAAAAAGCAATGAAACAGTGAGAAGGATGATTTTTCCATTGCTATATCAAGAAGAGATAATTAATTCAGTTTATTTACACCTTCATAAATTTGATATATAACATATTATTGATCTTTCTTCTAAATGGAACTAGGTTGTACATAGTCTCTTCACTAGAAAATAAAGTTCAAACTTCAAAATGCTCATTTTCAAACTATAAACATTGTCAATAGATTGAACTTATAACTTTTGTCTTTTCATCAAGACAATTGTGGATAATCCACAAACTAATCAATATAATATTACAAAGATTCATTGTCTCCAAACCTTTTAACCTTATCAAATCCATAACAACTGGAGCATAGTATTCATTTTTCCCATCTAGTTACTAATTTCCAAACCAATTTTAAATTATAAACAACGATCTTCATATGGTTCAAAAAAATCAATGAAATACTAGGCATAAGAAAGATATATTATGTTAAAACAACAGAAGTATAATTGTTTATTATAACAAAAGAAAAAACA
>JASDQU010202195.1:7282-17316 GCA_032191745.1 Picea mariana | reverse complement strand
GGTCTATGAGGATCTCTTCGATGGATTTCTCTACTGAGCTAAAGTCACCCAACATGCACGTTCGAGATCAGGTCGATGATCAAATACTCAATGTAATAGAATGGGTGGCAACGTTTCAATAGGCAGAATGCAAAAGCAGATAGTTTTCTGTGGGCTCGAATAATCATTGTTTGCAAAAGTGTTCTTAGTGCAATGCTCATTGAGATAAATAACTAACATCATAATAAATTCCTCCAACGGGTAGGAATGCCTTAATCAATGCAGTTCCATCCATTATGTCACATTCCCAATGGTCTAATGGTGATCTTTCTAGCCATAACTATGGTTCAAGATGTTCTGGAGCATTGGCCTAATGGTCGAGATGCCTCCAATGGCCATATTTCTTCGCTATGGTGAAGTGCCAATATTTGTTGTTCTTCTATCCTAGCGAAGTTCAAGTTCTGTAAACCTTCCTTCTATGAAGTCCGCTCTAGAACTTTCTACAATTTGTCTAACCTTGCTTTCTTCTTGCTGAGATTTCTGACTTTCTTCCCTGTGACTTGAGTCATTGTGTTCCTCTTTCCATTATTGCTCTTATCTTCTCTTGGCATAGTAACTTTGCACTACTGCGGGTCATTCAAGGATAATAATTCTTCTCTTTCTAGAGTAGGTGCTCTATTCTCTTGTATAGGTAGGTGTTTCGAGTCTTCCTGTGTTCTTTTAACTTTAACATCCATATCTTTGGTCCTGAGTAGCTTTGATTTGTCCTTCTCTTCTTTTATTAATTACACTATTCTCCTAGCCATGAAATTTCTTAGTTCTTGTTTTTTCTGTTCTAGATCTTCCTCTTCTTGTTTCCTTCGTATCTGATCTTTCTCAATCTAGGTCTTTCCTAGAAAAATAGCAAATGGGGTGTTGGTCTCAACAAACTTAGCGACCTCAAATTATTCCTCTGTCGAAGTGCCATGTGCACTCATAGGTATCTGGGTAAGTCTTCCACATAGGGTTATCAATTTTCCTTTAAACAAGCCTATTCCTCCCAATGAAGGAACCATAGCAAGATTTCCCAAAATTTCCCAAATTATTTCTAGCATGATATTCACCTGTGTTTCCTCATCTAGAACATAGTCTATGTCAAAGTTTCCTATTCTTGTTTCTATACACTCCTTCTCTTTTAAGATCTATGATAAGTTGATGTCTCTGTGATCATTCAGGGTTTCTTTCATCTGTAATAATATAGCCTCTGATTCTTTCTAAGGTTGTATCATATCCTTATTTTCCTGGCTTGTCTCATGGTTTTCTTGTCTGATATTCATCTTTTCAACATTAGCAATCATTCTAGGGAAATACAAAACTTCATGGTCCATATCTTTACAACAAAGACAACTAGGAATTTTACCAGGGAATTCCTTAGGAAGATGGCCCGATCTTCTTCAACTGTAAAAAATAGTTAATCCTCTCTTTCTCTTAAATGATCCCCAACCATTCCTATACTACGCACTAGGGTCACAGTAACTAACCTGAAAAAAATTATTTCTATGATCCTGCATCCATTTGTTAGTCCAAACATTCTTTCTATTAATAGGAATAACATATCTTTCATTACTTTTATCAGATCTACTCATATCAAATATTCGTTCTTCTATCCGTGCCCTACTTTTCAGACTAGGACAAAATCTATCAAACATACCTAGATTCATTCTTTCAATTTTTTTTTTTTCACATATCTTACCTTTCTCAGAGAACCAAGCTTTAAGATCTTACCTCTTTTCTTTAGATCAGACATTTCTTAGCACAGAGCTTTGCAAGTCAAGTAGAGTACTGCGCACTAAAGTAGCAGATCCACACACAGAGATTTTTCTTTTCTTTAGTTCCCAACAATCACAGTTTCAGGTCCTAACAACAGAACCATTTGTTGGCACAGGGGCAGACCCAGGGTTCAACGCTTCAACAACGCACCAACAAAACCCTAACTAACGTCCCTTTCGACAACACCTGGGAAGTAGATGAAGTCTCACCTGAGGTAGAGGCAGGGGTGGTTGCATGACTCAAGTGTCTACAACCTTGCTGGGACACAGATCTGCGATTACAACACTTAACAGAGCACTTAGAAGTTCATATTCATCAATAATTAACCCTCATTCACATCACAGGTCGAAACCCTAATTACAAAACAATGCAATATTCAACTAAATCTATCACATCCAAGCACTTAGCATATAGAAATAGATTAGATCTGGCATTCATTCACATTACTAAGCACTAAGATACTATATCAGATGCATCTAACAAACAAATCACAACACTAATAATAAATCACAACAATCACATAACAACCATAAAGAATAAATCAACCATAACACAAGATATACATGGTTCACCCCCAATGTGGGGCTACATCCACCAACTATTCTTCTTCTTTATTATCTTTTGTCAGTCTCCTTACATGCACAAAGCCGCAAACTATGTCTACATAGGATAGGAGATCTGCGCACACCTCACCATATCCTCCTTCCTCGAGTAGATCTAGACACAGAGCCTTTCTTACAATCACTTTCACTCAACTCTGCAAGTTCTCACTACAAAATATGCACAGAGCTTTTTCGATCACATAGATCCAATTACTTACATCACTTGCACTTAGCCTAGTACCGCATATCATTTTTACTTACATCGCCTAGATTTCTATTTATACTTTACAAAATGGGCCTAAACATGGGGAAACCCATGGGCTGACATCCCATACCCATTACATAAACCGTAAACCCAAAAATACCCTAAAAAGGGGTTGAGATCCCGTGATCTCTGCTTCGCCTTTGACCATCCCGTCGAAGTCCCAAAATCGGTCAAACATGACCCAAGTTCTCCAAAAAATGGTCAAGGGACAACACATTAGTACCTTTTCATTTATGATTTTACATTTCTAGTTTTCCATTTCTACTATTTCATTTTCTGTCATTTCATTTCTGCTTAATTTAATTTTGTTGTTTCATTTTTGTTATGCCATTTCTTGCTTTTTTTTCTTTTGACTTCATTTCTTGTCAAAATAAAATGTTGGATCAGTTTTTCCACTGTGACGCTTTTACAAAGTATTGTTAATCAATAAGAATCAATATTACACAGCTATCATGATGTTCCCCTTGAAAGAATCATTGAAATTGTTATCTTCTTCCACTGTTGTTTTATGAGATAGTTGGTTTTATCCCTCTTCTTCTGTCCTTTTCTTCATCCATTTCAAGATTCAAAAGAAAAATTTGAAAAAAAAAATCTCCTTGAAGTCAAGAACAATTTTTAGTGGAATGATTATTCTTATAGGGATAAACCCCCTCATACTTAACACTTTCCATGAGTTATTCCCAAATTCCCGATCATTTTTCCATTAAATATTCTCACTTCCCCCTATTTCATAATCATTTTGATTTATATCTTCTTGATCTGATGTTATTTGTTCTATGAAACCAAAGATTTGATTTTGAGTTCTTAATATGTTAGAAATATATTTCCTTGTGGAGTCGCTAGTTTGTTGATGATTAAAATCATAACGATGAATTACGCCCACAAAGTATTGCTAAAATCTCTATTATTTAACTATGCTAATAATATACTACTAGTAGGTGGGACCCCCTTGTAGGCTAGAGGCGCAAGGATAGACATATTACACATGTTTTGTCTATTGTTGTGATGTTGCCTACACAGTACTACATTTTTGACGATGCAGTCTTAATTTCATATTGGCATGATAATAAGTGGATAATGCATTATTGTGGAACACTTTTGGTAATCACTTGCGACATTGAACTGGTTTTATGGGTATGAGGATGATATTGTTACAATTGCTAGGTTATAACTTGTTAATAATTCTTATGTTGATTACTTAGCCACATATATGCAAGATATAATTTAATGGTAGCACGGTCAAAACAAAGAAAAACTATGAAAAGGTTCTAAAGTATGGCAAAAGGAAAGGAACTATGTAAATGGATTATACGCAAGTTTTGAATGAAAAGTTAATGGATATTAGTGTTAGTCCTAACTATTATGTTATTTGTTTGGTTAATGGACTATGTAAATTTCATTAAAATTGAATGGAGGTGCATATAACATTGTTAATATGATTATGGCATGGATTTATGGAAAGGGTTAACGTGTAAACTATATTGGGTGGCACACTATGCAATGGATATTGTTTCAGATCTCACGATGGTTTGGCATTGAATATGCATTGGTTATATGGCTTGATTATTGGTGAATATAATGCTTATTGGGTTGTCTCATGCTTCGAATTGAATGGGGACAGGTGATGGAAGTGACATGAATTTATTGCACGTCACTCCATACTTTCCCTATCACCCTTCACCCTAGCATTGCTCCATTGTTGCAATTTCTCTCTGTTGGTTGTGAAGCTCCATATTTTCAGGCTCTTGGAAGAGGGAAGGCTTGGCTGAATCACCATTTAAGAATTTTTACCACATATATGATTCTTTTCGCTCCATCCATAATGTATTCTCTATTATATGAACCAAATGATGGCTTAGTGATGCTTGGATTCTGTGTTTTCTTGATATTTTCGACTGTGTGTAGATGTGTGTTATGGCTCTCTATAATAAATGTAAATTGTTGGCAATTATAATTAGAGAAATGGGTATTATTAATTTTCATGTGGGTGGTTTCTTGATTAGTATGGATTTTATGATGAGTCTCTGTGGAATAATAGTAACAGTGGAACAATATGGCTTTGGGTTGATGATTGAGGGTTTTTGTTATGTGTATCACTATCAGTTAACTCATTTCCTCTCAGTCGTTGTGGTAACCCTCACCGAGTCTCAGAGAAATTACCAATAGTTGTTGTGTTCTTTTATTCAAACCCCAAGTGGTGGTTGATGGCCGATCTTACTTTCTTTTCACTGGAAGCATCCAAAAGATATAGTATTTATTAGTCACCCAAATATTAACATAGGATTGTGTGGGTTTTGGATTGAGACAAGTTGTATCTTGGCATTCTGTAAAAGGGATGTGGGTGTCTTCACTGTTGTTTCTTTCAAAAGTTATTAATCTCCCGGGTGATTGGAAAAAGACATTGTCTCGCTATGTTTGAACACCCACCTCTGTTAAGTTAACCCTCACCTCTTCTCTACAAGTGTTAAACGCACCATGTGCACTGGGTTTTTTTACTCTTACTATATTTTCTCTCCCCGGGTGTTAAATATTGTTTCATTGCTGATAATTGGAGTGATAAGTGATGCAGGAACATCGCTCCACCTAATAACTTAGCCAACACGCCAACACACAATCATTCAATGAATAAAGGGAGAGGCGCTGACCCTCCCATATTTTTAATAATCTTATACAGATTATTGTGCTATAAAATTGTAAATGCCAGACCATGCCTTTATACAGGTAGTGGTTGAGGTTGCCTTGATTGGCTGCCTACAACAAGCCCAGGACATATTCATATCTGGGCATCCATTTATGTAATGTAGCCTTAGAGGTATGGTGGCATAATTGAGATAGTGATGGCACTAAGGTGGTGGATGAGGATAAGATGATGGAGAGCTCATTTGTGATAGAATATAATGGAGAGAGAAAGATATTAGGTTAGGTACAGAGGTCTTAGGAGATCTTGGAATTTCTGGGAGAGAACTTGAGGGAACTGAGACTTCTTACAGTCCGGTTTTTGTAAACACATTGTATAGGCATTTGAGATTAATAGAAGAGAATTTTTTCCTGCCATGATTTGTCTGTGTGTGTTTATGCAATTGAATGTTATTTGTGTGTTGTAGATACAGATAATAGATAGATTTTACTATCTATTTGTGAGTTTGTCGATTTCAGTGTGGGTTCTTTTGGATGTGCAAGGAGTGCACAATGAAACACTAAAGGTTTTGTAGCCAGTGGAAGGAGTACGCATCTAAATATCTCTATTGAGTTCAAAGGAGAATGTGTTAGGTGGGCACACCAAAAGGATTCACAGACTCAGGGATGGGGCCTCAGATTTACTGAACACTTTGGAGGTGAGACTATGTAAAGGAAGTGAATAGAGGCTAGAAGCATCCAAGTTTCAAAGTAGAAACCTAGGAGAACACTAGGTGGGCTAGGTATTTTATTTTCAAGAAAATCCCTTCGAATATGAGTTTAGCAAAATCTCAACTCAGAAGGAGTGAGCGAGAGAGAAATTGTCTCAAGTTCAGAAGCTCAGAAGGGATAGTGCATTTGCACATGATGTTCCAATAGAGGGAGTGGGTGATTGAAATCCATCGAGGTTTCGGAGAAAAGAAATCTTAGGAAGGGTAGTGCTTTGTGCAAAGATCTTCAGTAGAAGAGAGATGAAGGCTAAGACCTTCGACACTTAAAAATCTTCTAAGTCTGAAAGGAGAAGAAGCTTAGAAGGAGGAGTACCACAGACTATTAGATCTAGCATAGAGGATTGACAGCAGCCAGATCTATAGAAATAGAGTGAGTGTTAACGCTCATGCCAGGAGAGGTTTCGACATTTCTCCATCGGGAAAATGGATGGGAGAGCCTTTCGACTCTCATACCCAAGAATCGCGAAAGGAAATATGCAACTTGATCACCGCCATTGATCAAAGGGATATCTATATCATTGATCATCCAGGATCTAGACCTTTCGATATAGCGCGGATAGCCGCAGGCAGTAGGATCAAGTGAAGTTGCACAAGGAGTAATGATGGGACCATGTAACCCTCAAAGTGAAGGAGATTAAATCTAGGCTACCAGATCTATCACCGAGGGCTGATATTCATCGGATATGGAAGAAGGTGCTCAAGGTTTAATCCTCATATAAGCAGGAGAGAGGATCCATCAAAATCCTGAAAGAAACGAAACCATCCATTATGGTGGACACATGGCGAGCGATCGATGTTTCGAAGAAATCACTGAAAGGATCAGAACTGTCCATCGGAGAGGACAGGTGGTGAAGATATGAAAGCCATCGGGGTTTCGAAACTTAGACATATAAGGGTGGTTAAGAATGAAGACTCGCGATCACCGAAATCTCAAAATCATTCTAGCCGTCATATTCTGGGGTGACAGGTGTCGGAGATCCACACTCATCAGAGATTTGGGCACCAAGAGAAAAAGGGTGAAGACTGGAGTAAACTTGTGAATGGAGAGTTCACAAAAGAATCATGGGCATCCATCAGAGAGGACACGTGGTGAGATTTCAATGTTTCGCTGACTCACTATTGAAGAAAGTCAGTGGGGGAAGTTCTAGTAATTCATGACAGGTGAAATTGTGACTTGATCGCAACCATTGATTGAGGAGATACTTGGGATGTTTATCGTGCAATGGGGAATTATCAACATTCAAGTATTGGGAGTTGGGAGGACAGAAGTCTTTGACTTCCACATTGCCAATACACAAAATGTGACAAGTTCCCTTTACGCTCAGCCGATGATCACAAGACAGGGTCACATGGAGGAAGACCAAGGGAGGAGCTAAGGACTGTTAATCCCTAATTTCGGGTTACAAAACTTGAAGAAGTCGAGAGACTCAGCAACAAGATTCACAAAGTCGTGAATTCCGAAGTGCCTTTTGGTGTAAGGCCCATGGTAATGGGAATGGTCACATGAGGGAGGAGCTAAAGACCCGTTAGCGCATTTTAGGGTTCGGGGAATTGAGGAGTCATAGGAGTTCCATAGCAGGAGTATCAAAGTCACGAAACACGATGCACCCTTGGAGGCAAAGGGTCATGGTCACATCAGTTGATCACATTAGTTGATATAGGAGAAGGAACCAATGTTTTCTAGGCCGCATTTCAGGGTTTGGGGTTTTGTAGATCTATGGTGTTGGGTTTGTATCACGTCAACACTCCCAAAGTCTCGATTTGTGAAAGACACCTTTTGGGCGTGGCCTGAGGTCATAGCACCGTGGTCACATGGGAGAAGGGATTATTCTTGGTGCTTAGTTGTGCAAGGCCAGTCTCAAAGAGGACCTATGGATTTGTTCAAGGGTTCCAACAGGGAACCAAAGGATTCATTAGAGGAAGAACGATCCTTGACTAGGAGGTCACAGAACCTTGAGGGGAGGGGGGCTGCATCAAGTGGTATCAGAGCTTGAAAAAAATTGATTTCTAGAGGAGAAGAGGATGAAGAGGATAGTTTGATACCATCAAGTAGTATCAGAGAAGATTTTTTTCTGTAGATATCAGGAAAAAGTGAAAGAGGAGGAGGTTGTTACATGTGTTTACAGATAGCAGGCAAACGACGAGATGGTGAAAGGAAAAATTATGGTAACATCAAGTAGTATCATAAAGTCATTTTAATGCCAACAGGTGAAGAAGGACAGAGTATCGATGCTTTGTGTGGTAATTGTTTGCAGATGCGCAACACTCAATAGACAGTCAGGTGGACTGTAGGAAATGTTGAAAATGATTTCGATTATACAGTAAACAGCATACTTGCCAAGAGGGCAGGTAGAAGGAATAAAATGGATTCTTAAGGCCATGAGTGTGGTTAAGACAAGGATTTCCAGCAGAAAACCAAAGAAGAAATTGATGAGGAACTCGCTGAGATAAGGGAGAGAATGGAACAACTGACATTGAATATGCAGCAGGAGGCAAAAGTACACTGGAGGTACAAATGGCCTCTGAACAGGAAATCCAAATGGCTTGTTCAAAAGTTGTTGGCCAGGAAACAACAACAAGAGTTGAGGAAGTGACTGAGGTATGCTAAAAACCTCAGTGAAATAGAGCTAGTTTGCATCTGTGAGCCATAAATTGGAGAAACCCTCAGCGATGAGGAAGGGAGATCAGTTTCAGGTCTCATGAACTGCCAGGAGGGTAGATATGAATTTTCCAATTGCCAGGTGGGCAATGAAGTGAGATCATTGGAGGATCTCATAGACTGTCAGGAGGACAATAATGGAAATTCATATTTCTAGGTGGGAAATGATATGAGATTAGTAGAGGATCTCATAAATTTCCAGGTGGGGAGAGGTGAACTTTCAAGTTGCCAGGTGAGCAATAGGAAGAGATCAGCAAAAGGTCTCACATATTGCTAGGGGGGTAGTGGTGAAAGTTCATATTGCCAAGTAGGAAGGGGGAAAGAAATGAGACTATCTAAAAGTCTCAAGATCTCAGGAATGAGTTCATGTCAGCAAGGAGTGCTGATAGATGAAGATTCATGTGGTTGTGGAGATCATGTGAGTGAAGATGATGACAAGTTAAAAACTTGCACCATCCAAGAGGAAGAATAGAGATGTGTTCTAATGATTGGGGGAATTCATTTATTCCTACCCAAGAGCCCAGTGGAGGCCATATCTTGTGTTGCAGATGTAGCAAGAATAGAAGAAAGATAGCCAACAAAGATGCCCAAAGAAGAGGAAGAAGAAGTGGAGCAGACACTAATGTTTTCCCAATAAGAAGAAGATGAGCATTCAAAAGAATGGCTCAATATTTTCAGCCAGGAAGCTGAACAGGGGACAACTGCAGTACTGGAAGCCGCAGAAGCAGAAAAGAAAGCAGACAACATAGATTTTGATGATCTGTATGAAGAATTGGAAGCCTTAGAAAGGAGGGCGATGGTGCAAATCTTGCACATCCAATAGGCCAAGTTGGAAGCAAGTAGAGAAGCGTACCAGCTCGAAGAACAACTGGAATAAGTTGGAAGTATGCCAGCAGGAGGAATGACAAAAGCTAATCTATCAAAGGATGATAGGACTATAGAAAAAGAGTCTACAACAGAGTGCAACTCAATGGCACAAGAGAAAGTAAGGATAGCATGGGGAATCGAGTAGATCTACCCACTGAGAAGATATAAGTGTAGGTGAGGAGACTGCATAAAGAGAACCAAAAACATGGGAAAACTTACTAGGTCTAGACATAGTAAGGATTGACAGATTGAGAGCACTTTCTTGATTCTATGGGTGGTGGTGCATGGTTGTTCTTAGTTGGTGGAGCGATTTGTCTGGTAAATTACGATAACAAATGAGAGAAGTTGGACGAGATGATTGAGAAAATTAGAAGGATGATGTTGAGGTCATTGCAAGAAGCAGTCAGCAAGGAGAAGTTGATCAGAAAGAAACCTACCATAGCAAC
>JASDQU010202193.1:0-10212 GCA_032191745.1 Picea mariana | reverse complement strand
TATATATATATATATCCCTTCCATCTTTAATGAATTTTCATTACCACGAATGACTCTTCAACTTGTTCCATCTCATTATGTTTTTATGATTTTTAATGTGTTAACTCTAAATCTATGACATTTTATGACTCTTAATTTATTGACCTTTATAAATGTAGTTTTTTTATAATTATAAGTTAGTTTTGTTTACAATGATAAGTTAAAAATCCATTTCCATTTAGTAATATATCCTCATATTTTCTTAAGATTAATTTTTTTTATAGACAATGTAATCTTGAATATTTTTTTTTTTTTTTTCATTTTGAGTGCAAGACATAATTCTTGCAAACCTTATTTTCAAGGTTGTAGTACCTTTTCTCTAGATATATTAATAAAATAGTAATTAACTAAAAAAAATAAAACAATAATTATTTTTAAAAAACTATATAACATTTGAAAGATTCCAATATGAATTTATTAATATATTTCAACTTTACCACTTTAATGTTTTCTAGTAATCTTGAACACTCCTCTCTCTCTTTTTCATTTTGAGTGCAATATATGATTCTTGCAAACCTTATTCTCAAGGTTATAGTACCTTTTTTCTAGATATATTAATAAAATAGTAATTAATTAAAAAAAATAAAATAATAATTATTTTTAAAAAACTATATAATATTTGAAAGATTCAAATATGAATTTATTAATATATTTTAACTTTACCAATTGATGTACTAGCTTTATAAAAATATCCTATAAAAAAAGGACAATTTTAATTTCAACTTTTCCACTTGATGTATTAGCTTAATGAAAATTCTTGTAAAAATAGGGTAAATGGATTAACATATAATCCACATTCAAACATTAACTATTTAATGAAAAACAAGTGGGGTTTCAAGCAACAAGTCCCTCCCAAGAAGGCAGAAAGCATGTGCTCCTTGAATCTTACAAGCTTATGTAGGATTTTCCGGTGCTCTTTATCTTGAAAAGCATAGGCCTATTTCAATTGAAACTAGTGCGATCATGTGGTGAAGAAGGCCATAGGTGATTCCTCTTGTTGTCTCGATGATATTAAGTTTTGTTGTCGACTTAATTCTTGAACCTATGTTTCTAGTGCTTTGATGTGCCAAGAAGGAAAAAAGCATGTTCTTTGATGTGCACCTTAAATTGAACCCAGAGAATCCACTTCACTCTATTGCTTTTTAAGTAAACTTAACGACCTGAGTATGTTTAACTATGTAGTATAATTGATAATATGTACCCAATAAAATGGCCATATCTTAGAGTGTCAGGCCCTTGTTTGTGAATGTTGTAACTGTGTGAGAAACTTGTAAGCTGGGACCGAGTAAATTTACATTGTTTATTGAAGATATCCTTCCATCTCTTCTTTCCATTTGTAGATTGCACTAAGGCCCTCCTGCATGTTAATCAAGTTAATTAACGACCATAGTATGTTTAACTATGTAGTATAATTGATAATACGTACCCAACATAATGGCCATATCCTGGAGTGTTACACCCTTGTTTGTGAATGTTGCAGCTACCTGAGAAACTTGTAAGCCGAGATTGAGTAAAGTTACATTGTTTATTGAAGATATCCTTCCATCTCTTCTTCTCATTGATAGATTGTACTGAGGCCCTGGTAGATTGTAATAAGGCCCTCCTGTAGGTCAATCAAGTTAAAAATTTTAGCAATGTCGAAAACTACTTGTTGAATGAGAGAAAGCAGGTGCAATGAATAGAAACTATCAATATTCAATGTTTGCTATGAAAATTTAAAGAGAAGTGAAAAACACATTATGCATGAAGTGAGCAGAATGACTGATAAATTATATATAATTAAAAAATACAAATAAAAGAACATTATTTTATTGTATAAGTTTACTTTCCATCTTATGTTTTCACCCATTATAACTAATGGAAAATTAAAGAAAAGTAGATAAGATGTGTTAATATAATCTAATGACTTTTAAAGCATCATCGTCCATGCACATTCTCGACATGTGTGAAATCACTTTAATCTAATAAATTTTCACGTGTCACCCTCCATGCATAGTCTGGACATCTGTGATTAGCTTTCCACATGTTCCAAAATCATTATCTCTATACAATTGTCTCACATGCAGTTTGTCCCTGAAGCAATGGGTTTGAGCGAAGTTGGAGCCAATGATGAGGAAATGTAGCAGAGCTTCACTGTCTGGTTCATTAGACAATGGTTCCATCAGTTTATTCAGTGCATAAGCACCTAGGCGTGGGGATTTACAACATTCAGAGTTTTAAGGTATTTGAGCATGATCAACATATTTTTGACTTCATGTCTAACACGGGTGTATTTGAGACACGGGAAATTTATGAGGTATGGTAACTCTAGAATCTTTGTTTGAAATGTTGTTTAAAATTTTAGATCAAGAACCTACCTCTTTCAGTGAAGAACCTAGTGAGAAATTCAACTTAGGTAGCTTTGTCACCATTGGTGCAATCCATCATGTATTCATTCTCCTCCTGGACCCCATAACTTCAAATTTTCAGGATACAGAAAAACTACTTACATGCTCGAGGGATTTATAAATAAAGGGAAAAAGTAATGATAGATATGATGTCATTACAGAAAATCATTTAGAAACAGTTGAACCTCTGAAACACAAGAAAACGAAAAATGTATAGTTAATATCCATGCAATGTAGGGCCGCTCCCCACAAGTACTATAGGTTTTCTCGAAAAGATACAGTTGGCAACATGTTCATGATCACTGTTTGTTGTGCTAAAGAAAGATGGGCAATTGATCATCATCTTTTGCTATCCCAGACGCCCAACAACATGATCTATCTCCACTAAACTGCTAACCGGTAATTCATTGAGATCGAACGCTTGCCTAAGACCATCAGGATTTTCAAAGAGTTATGCCTTCACAAAATCTTCTCTTGTAGCTGATGAGTAGTTATAGTGGAAATTAAAGGCCTTAATTCTAAACCGAGTTGACATTTATTGAAATAACACATAATACTTCCTGTTTATTATGATTACCATACCTCTTGGATCTTTACAGTGTAGCTCCACTCACTTCGCACATTCATCTTTCAAGGCTGAGGTCCTAAGAACAAATCTTAAAGTTAGGGTTCAAAACTCCCTAACATATCAAACAAAATAAGTTTGGGTTCAAATTTCCCTAACATATCAAACAAAATCAATTAACTACAAACAAAATCTCATCACGTATGTGGGTGCTTATGCATACCTTGACTGTCCCAGATCCAATGTCCAACACAAGAGCCTGGACTTCATCTCCATCCTCCATGACTATGTGGGTATAGATAGCTCACACCAAGATGCTACCAACAAACTTCACTGTAAAAACTCTGCCTAATATATACTCTATGCAAGCATTCCTATGAGAAATAAAAAGTTGTTCATACCTCAAGATTTGAATGATTGCCAAAACAGACTCAAGACCGAATTCAGAAATCAGAATTTTATCAGCTGAAGATATTTGTTTTTGATAGCTACTCTCTATGCATATATAAAGTTATAAATTGTTGTCGATTCATGCCTACTATAAGAGTACAATGGTCGAACACAACATCAAACTGTCATAAAGAGAACATGTTGTCAAAAGAGACCGCACCTTGACTCTTATGATCATATTGAACAAACACTAATTTCAAAATGTGGATGGGAGTGACAGAGGTTTACCATACCGTTATATCATATCAGTCATCATTTTCCCTAGTAAAGTGTTTTGAGGTGTGTGAATGGTTTTTCAGACTACCCTAAACAATATTATGGACCATACAGGATTTGATCTGGAAGTTTAAGTTTCATTTGAATGCAAGAAATGTAAACAAAGTATACAAGTCGAAAAATGTAAACTATGATACTAACATAACTTAACCAAGAAAATGTTATATGCCTCATAATGCCTAGAAAAAAAAAGAATTTCTTTGCATAACGTGCATACCTTGCAGAGCTATTTTCATGAGAATAATAATAATAACCTACAACTTGTTCATATCTTTCAACCAGTAATGGTAAATAATATTTTAATTTGAGTTTGAATATACAAATATATAAGTTAGAATCTTACCAGAGAAATGAATAGTTGTTTTCTCAAGCTTTCCATTTTTTCTCATTCTTCTCTTTCCTTGCACAGGAAAATTGCAGTTGCAGGAATACGAAGTTTCTCTTTCCCTGCACAAAAAAATTGAATGCAATATATATATATATAGATAGATAGATAGATAGATAGATAGATAGATAGATAGATAAGTGAAGTATAGGTATAACCTTCCTTTGCAGTAGTTGTGCATATGCTTATTCTGTGTTTTCTCTGTGCATATGATTATTTTGTGTTTTCACTTTGCCTACAACAACATGTTGTGTCTTGAGTCTATGCACCCTTTTGTGATGTTCCATCCATTGACATGCCTTGGGTTTTTCATCGATTAGTAGGGGCATCTTTGTTCTGGGCTTGAGAAAGTAGCTTGGGAGAAATGAAACATCCTTATCTACCTGCTTTATCTGTTATTGTTATTTTAGCCGCCTTTTGAATCGGTCTCCTCAACCAGAAAGAAAATGAACTAGTCAAAACTGAAGCGTAAAGAAGCGGTGAAGAAGCGTATCTGTTTCAACCAGATATTATGCGGTTCAAAATTAGAGCAAAGTTCAGGAGAAAAGGAACATGCTAGAGCTTTCATGTCAAGCATACCCATATCCAAATTTCCACTGAACTTACAGTCACCACACTGTTGTCAGTGAAAAAACATATTTCAAGATCATAGTATGAGAATGATTACTATAGAAAAATATACATTTAATGTTAGAGAAGTAATGCTTGGATTACTTCTAGCATTAATTCACTTCGGAGAAAATTATTAAGAAAATGTGTTTTAATCTAAGGTTTTGATGCTCAATCTGGTTGTATGTGTTGGGATGAGGCCAAATAAGACCTCAAACAAAAAAACTTTGGCTAAAAAACGAAATGTAAGTTAGAAATTTGTATGAGTCTAGAGAAGCTTTGGTTAAAATAGTTAAATTGTCTTGATTCACGTGTATGGATTAATAGAACAATGAAAACCGATTACTAATAGTCCCTCAGCCCGAAGGGAAAGGACTAATAAATCATCATTGATGAAGGATTTTTTTTTCGAGTGGAAACAAATCGAGTGATTTTACTAAAGATAACAAAGTTACAAAGTAGATACCAATAAGTATTTAGGACCACCTCAAAATGCATTTACATGAGTGGCTAGACATCCATTTTCAAAAATTATCCTTCATATATTACATTTGGATAGGAAATTTGACTTGTTTTTAAAGAAAAATTGTAGGAAAACTTAGTTCCAAATATGTATGATCCATGCTCTATGGAGAGAGACAGGATTTGATATAAATATTGAAACTATCTAGAAAAAAACAAATTTTAAAAGAGACACATCTAGATTATTCCTCTAAGAACTATGAAACAATTCATAATTCAAATCCAGGATTCATGAAAATGACAAGAAAGTTGTCCTTGATTAGATTCAAAGACCTCCTAAGTTCCTTCTTGAAACTCTAATCCATGCTTGGATAACCTGTCAAATTTATTGTTTTTGTCTTTATAGACATCAACAAATGAGATATGCTAGAAATTTGATTGTAAATTCTTAATGTCTAGAAACAATTGTTGAAGTAAGAAGTTCCTCGTCATATAGTGTCCATTCGTTCATTTAATAACAAGGTGGGAATATCCAAAAAATTGAATTTGAGAGATCTCATTTTCAAGAGATAGAATAAAAGCTACCTTGAGATCCATGAGCTCACTACAATTTTTTTTGGCAAGACCAATCCTAGCTATGAAACAAATAGTATGGGAAGAGGAAAGAAAAAAAAATTCCCCATCTCCTCCTCAATGAGTATATCCTTAAGAGGATATCTTAAATAAATCCCATGAAAATGCTTCATTTATAAGTTCCTTTGAAACTCGAGAGTAGGAAAGGACTATAGAAAATGGAGGAAAAACATTGATTATATTACAACTTTGAGTGGCACACATGAGGGATAGGGTATCCTTTCCTTTGAATGGTTTAGCATTTTGATCCAACCATATACCCCAAGACAAGGTGAGTGGAAGTGCTTGGAATGCCTTTATGTCGTTGTTCTGCACCCATTTCCTTAAGAATTATTATATGGTGATCCCTATATATGAGTTACGAAGATCAGTTTGGCCTTCTATTTCTTTCCAAGCTTGTTTTGAAAAGGGACAAGAAATAGTTAGATGGAAATTTGATTCAGGATTTCCTTCACAGAGGATACATCTGTTAAGGCCTTCAAAGCTTCTTTTTTATAAAAATTCCCAATTGAGAGCCCTATTATGAAAGAGAATCCACATAAGAAAATTGGCCATCATAGGGAATTTGAACTTCCAAATATGTTCCCACGACTAGAGTGGTGGTTGTTCATTTCCTTCCATAATAGTGCCTTGTATCCAATCTGTTGATGTTTACAGTTGCATGAGACATCCTCCAGGACACAGGCTGAGTGAGTCAGCCTGAGAGAGAGCCCATGAGTTGGGTGTTCCCATGAGATGGGTGTGTAGTTCCTCTCTGAGATGAAGATGGAACGTTGTGTGCCCCTATGTAGGGAAGATGCCCATGAGTTGGGTGTGTCGTTCTCTCTAAGACAGAGATGAAACCTTGTGTGCCCCTAAGAAGGGAAGATGACCATGAGATGGGTGTATCATTTGAGATGAAATGATGTGTACCCCTGTGATGGGTGAAGAAGCCCATATGATGGGTTTATTGTTCTCCTCACTACAGGGAGTTGATATGATATGATACTCCAGATGATTCTCATGTGAGACTTAGTGAGATAAATATCTGTTGAGTAGGATGTTCCTACAGCTGAGCACAAGTGGACGTGATCCTAGTGGTTGAGCACTAGTGAATGTGTATCATGATGATTCTCCTATGAGACACAATGAGATAGAGATCCGTTGACTTGGATGTCCATGTGGCTGAGCATAGGTGGATGTGCCCCTAGTGCTTGAGCACTAGTGGGTGTGTGATATCCCTTGCTATATTGTCTAAGAGTCATACTTACCTGTAACCCTAATTTTTATGTACAGGGTACAGGTCAGCCCCACCATAAAGTGAAAGTTAATTAATGTAAAAGATAATTAATAATGTAATTATTAATTATATTTTGATTTATTGAGGTCGGCCCTGTTGTGCCAATAGACACCAGTTTCTATGTGTCCAGTCTAATATAAATAAAGGTGATTTCCCCATTGAGGAAACACAACATAAGTGTGATTTTGGAAATTTCAGCAAGTACAAGTTCTAGGGATGAAGTGTGCACCTCTCTTGGGTGCTAGCCTTCTAGGTTTTGTGAGCACCCTTTTGTGTGCTAGTTTTATGGTGTGGGAGGTCTTTCTCTTGAAGAATATAGCAAAGGATTGGCTAGGTTTTCTTCCCTTGTTGAGAATAGTTTCCCAAGATACTTCTTGTGTACTTGTGCATGGTATTTATTCTTGTGATCTTGGTTACTGCAGAAAATTGTTTATGGTGTAACTGTAATTGTCTATGGTTCAAGTAAAATGCTAAAATTGGAATAAACTTCATCCTTGACCCTATCATAGTGAAAATTCAACAAGGAATCAGAGCATAGATCTTGAATAACCCATAGCACAATAAACTACCATTCATCCTCTCACTTCTGCAGAACCGTACGACCCTCTTAAGGTTCCTAGAAAATCTGTATGACCCTCCTTTTCTGGATATTTCATCACCTTAAACTTGGAATTTGGGGATAAAAATTGTGTGGGAGTCTACGCCCTCCATCAACGCAACTCCAACAAGCTTCAGATTACATTTTTGAGCATTTTGGATTTTTGGCCCTAGGGTTTCGCAATTTTCTGTAGAAATTTCAGAATTAGGGTTTTTGCAACTCATTGAAGGAGCTTCTCGACTCACCAATTTTCTTTTGAATTTCAAGTCTTATTGTTGGTAGTCATAAGCCCAAGAAAACCTAAGGTTGCTAGCCTATCCCAGTTGACAAGGGTTTGTGAAGAATCAAAAGAACTATGATGGAAGACAAGCTTGATGAATCAAGCAAATACAATTACTGGAAGCTAAGACTTCAGAGAGATGAAGACACCAACATTTCATCACTCTCACGTATGGTTCCTACTAATGATGATACTTGGTTAATTGATAATGGTGCCTCCAAGAACATGATCGGTTTTATATATCACCTGACTAATCTTGTTGAAAAAGAGATCAATCTACATGTTGTCCTTGGAGACGATACCAAATATAATTTTAAAGGGTTTGGAACTTCTACCTTCCAACTAGATTTTCACATGCAGCTTCAACTAAGTGAAGTACTATATGTAACTGGGATGAAGAGGAACCTTGTCTCCATTTCTTCCTTAGAATACAAAGGCTACAAGGTTACCTTTTATGAAGAAAGAGTTCTTGCATGGCACAAGGACTCACATATAAATTCTTCCAAAGTAATCAGTGTTAGAGAAAGCAACTTATAAAGATTGACCATTAGACCAGTCCAGGCTCTGTTACATGATACTATTAGCTTGAGTGAGGTATGGCATAGGATATTTTCTCACATTCATTATAGATCTCTCCCAGCTCTAGGGAAAATTGTAGCAATCCTTCTAAATATACAAATTCAGCATAAATGTGTTTGCAAAGGTTGTGCTCTTGGAAAGAATGTTAAAGGGTATTTCTTGAGTAATGAGAATAGATCCAAGGAAATCTTGGACTTGATACATTCATATGTGTGTGGGATAATTATTGTTGCCTCCCTGAATGGATATTTTCACTATGTACTCTTCATAGATAATCACTCTCAGAAAACTTGGATTTACTTCCTGAAGAACAAGGATGGAGTCCTTGCAAAATTTCCAAAATTCAAAGTTGAGGTTGAGAACTTAACCGAAAGAAAGATCAAGGTACTAAGGTCAGATAATGGAGGAGAATACACCTCCAAGGATTTCAAAAATTTATGTACTGAAGTAGGGATCAAGAGGGAGTACACAGTTCCTTACAAACCTCAGCAAAATGGAGTTGCAGAGAGGAAGAACAAAACTATCATCGAGGAAACCAAAGAAATGATACATGATCAGAGTCTACCTATGACTCTATGGGAAAAAGCATGTATGACAACAGTATATGTTCAGAACAGGAGTCCTCACCAAATCTTGAAAAACATAACTCTAGAAGAAGCCTTCACTGGAGTGAATCCTGAGATTGGAAACTTTGGGATATTTGGATGCCGAGTATATTTTCATGTACCCAAAGAGAAGAGATCCAAGCTAGACCCTACAGGGAGAAAGGGTACATTTTTGGGATACATTGAATCTTTTAAGGCATATTGGATCTACATTCCTGGTCATAGATAGATTGAGATAATAAGATATGTTTTCTTTGAATAATAGATATCCTTCCAAAGATACAGATAATCTCAGATGGACATTGACAGTGAGGCAATACCTTCTCCCCCTTCAATAGTTCAGAGGGAGACAAACATTATTCCAGTTGATCCAGTTGTTCTAGTTGATCCATTTTCTCCAATCGATATTCCCATAGACATTGCAGTAGGGCATAAAAGGCCTTCTTGGGATCGACATAATCTACAAGAGGCATAGGGACATGCAACCCCTCAAGGGATATCCCGAGAGAGAAATAGACCAAAGATATTTTCGAGCTACCTTTATGTTATAGCAAGATTTTCCCCACCATTACTATCTTGCACAGAGGGCCTTTTTCCATTTCCCTATGCAGACTTATCATCCCTTCTTGATGAATCCAGAGCCAAAAATACACATTTTTCCACATATACATGCCCTATCTGCTATACAACATGCGTATACGCAGGTTGCTCCACTACAGCCCGCATACATCGGGATTTGTGCCAGAAAATACAAAATGAAGTTGGGTTTCCATGTCACGACAGGAGATCTCTGGTCCTTGGCCTTCCATATACTAGAAATGTTCTAACTCGGCCCTTCAGTTGCATTTTGAAGGCTATAAGAGCACAATTCTGAGCTATGGAAAAGAGGAGAAAGCATTCAACTTTGAGAGAAAAGTTACTCTGGAGAAATTACTTCATATTGAGTCTGCATCCCTTTGTCCCTCAAGTCTGAACACAGTGTTCAACCCGCAAGATCTTTCCCTATTGTTGAGAGAACCTCATTGTCTCTCTCTTTTGAGCTTGCCTTTGGTGGAGGATTGAAGT